>VUQJ01000442.1:0-18790 GCA_015108635.1 Andinoacara biseriatus
CTCATTAGCTGATACGGATTAACAACCACCTCTGCTACTTATCTGACCAGATCAATATCCCAGAAGTTTAATTGACTATTCTCTAATTAAAAAGTGTTTCTTTAATTTTTGAGCAGTGTATAATTATATGCTCTTTAGGCTTCAATGGGTACTGCCATGGATATAAAAAATACAGTTTAATGCATTCCTTACATTTAAAAACCTATTGTTATTACACCCCCAACTATTTGTCTTGTGTCTAACTCCTCACACCACAGTAAATGATGGAAATGTGTATTTTTTTTGTTTCAAGTGCCAATCTGAGCATGACAGATCTGCTATGTCAAGTTACATTTCCTACTGTGGTGACTGTACAATTGCTGTACAGGGAAAAAAAAAAAGGGGTTTTTACTAATCAGTTACTTTTAACCTCATTCAGAGTGGCATTCAGAAAGTCTCACTCACACACACGCACGAGCACACACGCACGAGCACACAGGCGTGCGATGCTGAATTCTCATCTCCGGATGACAAAAAAAACCCCACTGCCTGCCAACCTTTCCAACATCCTTAACTGCGTGTCTCCAGGTCCCTTCACTGACTGGCACACAGAACAGAAACACGGCAAGTTTCTCATTGTTTGTACAACAGCCAGCCTGCTGCATGTGATTAGTTTTTCTTATTCACGCAGACACTACTGCAGCACATTTCCTGGTGCTTCCTGAGCTTCTGATTAATCTTTGAATGATCTGAATGTGTGCCTGTGTGCATTATTATTTCCAAGCTGCGACGCTGCAATCGCTGATTCCATTTGCAAGCATAGAATACAGTCCTTTGTTTCCATCAAGGCTTTTTTCTGATGAGAAAACACTTTGTGGGAAATGTGATGAATTTTGGTCATAGCGAGGGAATCTGCCGAATGTCTTTTTCTGCAGATAGTGAAACAATAAGCTCATTTAGGGTGCCGCACACAAAAGAAAACAATACAAGCATTGCTTTGGTCATGAATCATGTTTTGTAATCATGCATGAGGTCCCAGATCAGTCGAATGATGTGCATAGGTCTGTGGCCATGCATTAATCTTCTGGTATTGTATTTTACAGTTGGTCCTGTGTGGTCACTCTTGCTTATCAGTTTGACTTCCTGCTGTTGAGTTGGCAGGGGGAAGTGAAACAAAATCAGTCAGCGACCTGCTTCCTGTTCATGTGATGCCAGCAGGTGACACCTACGTCTCACTGAGGTCCAGCCACATCACCGTATCAAGTCACACACTCCCTCATTGTTCAAGAGTTTGGTCATAAGCAATGCTTTACCAGAATGTGACTGACACAGCAGACTCACCAGAAAGATGATAAGCCATAAAAGTCTTTTGTGTATGTGCTGATTCACATGGACACTGACTTTATTTAGGTTTACTCATGAGTTATACTGTATACGTGATTAATCACATTTACGGGACAGAAAATTACTGTGAATCACATTTGCAGGTACATTCATTTAATTAGGAAACCACTATAAAATCAACACGTTACTTCAATATTTCTTAGTACTTAGTTCCCCCCATGCAGTTTAATAGATGGACATCTATTAAGTTCAAATTATGCTATGCTGGCTATGTTGCACATGTTAAAATAGAAAAAAAAGGAAGAAGAACTAAAAGCATGCTCATGGTTGGACTTCTTCCAGTGTTTTACCTTAGAGCTTGAATGCTGCACGACATTCCCTGGGGTCAAAATGACGATGACTGGTTTCACTATCTATAAATAACACAGGCCAACAAGCATTTTGCTACAGGGAGTCTTTCACCTGTAGTTTAACAAATCTCACTTGCTGACTCCAATTCTGAAAACCGTCTTCGTCTAGTGTGCCCTGATTTTTTATTTTCCAGTTAGGATGACTAACTGGTAGCTAGGATGACTGGACAGAACCCATGATGCGTTTCAGCATTCTAGAAAGAAGTTTTGGTCTTGAGAAAAGTGAAACCAAAAGGTGTTTTTGTTAGTCCTGAAATCCGTAAACAGAAACTGAAGCAAACTGAATCAGCAGCATGGGAAGCATTCCTGAAGATTTTCCAGAATTTTCTTGGCAATTACAGAGCAGAGAATTGTGCTGAAAACATATAAGCTAATGAGTGCTGGAATGTCACTGAAGATGCACTTTGTACATTCTCCTCTCAACTTTTTTTCCACCAAATCTGTCAGCGATGATCATGCGGAAAGATTTCACCAAGATAGAAAAGCGATGGGAAAAACAATATCAAGGAAAATTTCATCCGAGCATGATGGGCAACTACTGGTAGTTCCTGGAAAGAGAGATGGTGTCATATTCCAGCTGCGTGGTAGGTAGAGTTTGGACCCAGACACAGGATACGGAAGACAGGGTTTAAACTTAACGGCAGCTTTAATGTTGAAGACACTTAGAAATAATCACAACATAACAAAGCAGGACTAAAGTCAGGAATACAGAACTCAGACACTAAGGGAAACCACAGGGCGAGGGAGGACACAACAAAGAGCTGAAGAAAACTGAGGACTTAAATGTACACACAGGGTGTTTAGGTGGACTGGAGACAGTTGGGAGGAACAGGTGAACTGAAACTAAGTACCCACATTGCCTAAGTGTGCATGTGATGGTGTGGTTGATTTTGCGTGGTGGTCCAAGGCGCCGTAGGCGCGGATTGGCAGCCACGCGTCCGTCAGACTCCCCCAGGGCAGCTGTGGCTACATTAGTAGCTTACCACCACCAAGTATGATTGAGGTGTGAATGAATAGTGCATGAAACTGTAAAGAGTCTTTGAGTACCTTGAAAAGCGCTATATAAGTCAAAGGCATTATTATAATTATTATTAACTAATGAGAGAAGGGGGACGCAAAAGCAAAAACAAGCAAAAACATGCACAGAGATGCAGACTTTACACAGAAACCAGAAATTAGATACAAACAAACCATAACCAAGAACACAGACCCAGAATCATGACAGATGGATGTGCAGTACAACGACAAAAGCAAGTGCCTCAAATATTTTTGAGCACACTGATCTCATTTTATTAGTGTAACAGTGTAACAGCTCAGGGTAGTGGTGGTGTAATGGTGTGGGTGACATTTTACTTGCACACTTTGCACACAAAACTGAGCATCTTTTAAACTCCACAGTACACCTGAGTATTGTCACTGACCATGTTCATCCTTTTGTGACCACAGTGTACCCATCTTCTGACGGCTGCTTCCAGCAGGATAACGCGGCATGTCACAAAGCTCAAATCATCTCAAACTGGTTTCTTTAATATGACAGTGAGTTCACCGTACTGAAACGGCACCAACAGTCACCAGATTTCGATCCAACAGAACACCTTTTGGATGTGTTTGAACAGGAGAGTTGCATCATGGTTGTGCAGCCGACAAATCTGCGGTAACTTTGTGATGATATCATGTCAGTATGGCCTAAGATCTCTGAGGAAAGCTTCCTTGAATGGAAGAATTAGGGTAGTTCTGGCAAAAGTAGTTTATATAGCCACAATCCCCCCCACCCTCCCTTTTTTATTTTTATTTTTTGAGGTGGCTTTCAGTAGCTTACTTGACTGGTATTCTTTAAATGTTAAATGCAAAGGTAGGATGAGCAGTAAACATATCTACCTCTCTTCTCATCGTAACTTCCTGAACAAATATATAATAAGCAAAAGATATTCTTTGTTTAATCTAGGCGTTGGCTGGGCTTCGGCATGAGAAGAATGCACATGTGAGGAAAATCATCTTTGTCTTTCTTCACACAAGCTACTTTGAGGCACAGCATGAGATCTACTGCTAACTCTCGCCTGGATGAAGGCATGACTTGACACGTATACTTGTATAGTTATACCAACACTGAAACCTGAGTGGAAAAAAAAAAAAGAAGCCCTGCACACACTCATGAAAGCAATGGTTTCCCCTGAGACAGACGCACATCTACACAAACACACCCGGAAAAATGCAGCGCCCACTGTGCCTTCCTCAGTGAAGCCTGGGAGGCAACACCTGGTAAAAATTTACGTCAAACGTATGACAGCCACAGCTGTCTTAAACACACAAACACACACATCCTGCTGTCTCCTCATATCAGTGGTTTGATTAATAACCGAGGTGGTTTTGTTAGCTGTCTCTTTCTGTCCTGTGGCACAGAGTGTTTATGGATGTTTGTGCCTGTTGCCTGTCTTGTCAGCAAAGAAACAGGAAGTCTGATTGCCGCATGCTGTTATGTTGCTTTAAGGTGCTGCTAGATAAGAAAACATCTTTTAGATGGCATAGAGCTAAAAGAAGATAAAGAAGGGCCTGGTGTTACAGTGGGCTTTGATACAACTGAGACAACTTCCGAATATGGATCAAAATGCCCATTTTGCCTCTCGCATCAAAGAAAAATGATGAACGGGACAATAAGGAATTACTACAGTTTTGATAAAAAATTATTTCTGTTGTTTTTTTTGTTTTTTTATCGTCTTGCTCCACTTTTACATCAGACATGCAAGAGAAATTAATCCCCCAACATACAATCACAAAATGAACACATTTGACATCTACATCAAGTTATTGTAAGAACAATCCAGCTTCTCTCTCTTTCTTCTGTCTTTCTCCTTACAAAGCCAGCGAATTTTGGAAGAAGAAGGATTTACCTGTTTCCATTCAAGCGCAGAAAACAAGACTGAGGCAGAAAAGTGGGACAGACACGTACAAGGAGAGGGAGAGAAAGAGCAGACAGAATAGGAGGTAGAAAGGAAAATATGGAGATAAAGCCAGAGTGAGAAATTGGTGAGAAAATAGGTAGAGTGCTGATTGTGTGAAATGTTTTGTGGCCACACAGTCTAAATAATTGTGTTTTTGATAAACTGGTAATGAAAAGACAGTCAGCAGCATCAGAAGAGATGTGTGTGTTCTTATTTACATTGACTTTAAGTGCTCCATGCATTCATTTATACATTGTTGCTATTTTATGGGAACAACAGATGTTCACAAAACCTCTAATACTTGAATAGAGAGATGGTTAAAAAAAGCTTATACAAGAGTCATATTAGGGAAAACAGTGATTGGAGACTATCACATGGGCAAAATTATTGCCTTTGAAATTGCTGCTTCAAAGACAGGGACGAGGTCACTTCAAAGTGGCTATGGTGCATCAAGACAGCAATAAAATGGCAATAAGATGGTGTGAGTCTGCTAAAAGTCTGCTATCAGTCTGCGATTGAATGGGAACGAGTTTGCAATTACATGCAATCTCTTTGTAATAAAGCAATGATTAACTGTGATCAGTCAGCAAAAATTGCAGATCTTTTGCTGTCTGTTGCAAATCTGCTGTTGTGTAGATACACAGAAATTCACATTAAATACTTTATTATTATTTTATACATTCAGAGTCAAGTCAAAACATCATAGATTTGAAACTCCTTCACAAATAGTAACGTAGTTGCTGCAGGATGGCGATTTAACTGCAAAATGACACAGGCACTTGCTTTTATTTAGGAACATAACCAAAGTAACCTGTTGGCATGCAGCTGAGTCCCCTATTGCAGAGACCCATTTCTCGCATGTGACCTTTGACCTAAATATAATTCTATAATGTTGTCCTTTCTGTTTTTTCAAGGCCAAAAACACAATGCTAACAAATAAATTGGATAAAAGCTAAAGTTTATACTGGCCACGCACAGGTTATCCTCACCCTAAAATCCTTTTTTTAAAAAAAAAAAAAATGAAGTTAAAAATTCAAACCAACAGTGAAAAATATACAACTGAAAGATAAATTTGCTGAGCAGCCCCACAGATTTGTCTAAAAGTAAAAAAACAAATTTGTTTTAAATTTGGTTGCTATCCATTTGAAGGTCAGCTCCTTGTGCATCTCTGGAGTCCTTCCAGCGCTCCAGCTGGAAGGATTTTTTCCATTAAACTGACTTAAATGTCAGATTAGGATAGCTAGAACAGACTGGTTAATTGGTGCAGTGATGCTCAGATACACTCAGATTATCTGGGGTGACCTCTCTAAAGCGCAGGACACACTTTGCAGTCACGAGCAGATAAAAGTCTCTGTGATTATACTTAATCAGTGTTGCTAAGCAACAGCAGCCAGACTTAGGCAGACTCAGGAAATTTTTCATGTTTCACGCCACTAGCAAGCAAGGGCATGTTGGGTCTTTTCAATGAACCTTGCTTCCTGGTATTCATCCACTTCCTTCCTGACAGCCAATTAGAAGCATTCGTCTAACTTTCTGGCGAGTTTGGTCAGCTCAGCTGGCTTTTAAGTGATAGGTTTGACAGCCTTGACCTACTCTAGGTCTCTCTCTATTGTTTGGCTGCACTGAGTCGGCTGAATGTGAGAGCAACATGAGGAAGAGAGAATCGAAGACAAACAGTATTGTTTTGACAGATGTGGAAAGACATTTTATTTAAGTGTATTTGACTTCATATATTTCCTTTGGCCCAGACGGAAATAACACCACATGGTGACACAGCTAAAAAACAACATCCCAGCCCCTGCCTTTATAATTCTAATCAAATGAGCTTTGTTTTTAAAGTTTAGATAGATTGATTGTTGGATATATGAGCAGTTATGTGGAGCCTCTCTACCATCCTAGTAATGTGATCCCTGTCACTAAGTGCTGTACAGTCCTATGAATATTGCCGTTATATAAAGCGTGCAGCCATGAGAACATAACTACTCCCTGGGGAAACTCTGGAATAGATCTTTCTGGGAAGAGCTGATTCAGCACTCTGCATTGACCTGACCATCCTCAACACCCCACTACCCACTCCACCGGCGTTTTTTTCTTTCTTATCATCCCATCCTTTCCCTCCACTATCTCTTCTAATACTATACCCTTTATCGAGCCTATCAGTCTGGGAACATGAAACAAGAGAAGGGCTCTAGTGGTGTGGTGTGAGTTCACGGGTGGAGGGGGGGTGCTTTAAGTGAGAACCAAGATGGATAGAGACAAGAAGGCAACTGCAGAAAGAAAAAAATAAAATAAAATAAATGATGAAGTCAATAAAATCTTTCCTGTATATTCATAGAAGTAAGCAAATTTATCTGAATTTGATCATAATCTTAATTCCAAGGAAAGGTATTTATGTGCATCTATCTGCAAATACATATCAGAGACCCACAGCATGCAATCTGTGCACACGGTGAAGCTCACAGACATGCAGGTAAACATGACCCCCCCCTCCCGGGAATAAGACAGGAACTGAAGTGTGTTAGCAGTAATTTTGATTTGAGTCTTTACATATGGGCCATTATTACACTGGGTATATGTTTTAGTTTATCTTGACAAAATCTTTGCCACATTTTTTTGGACAGCAGAAGAAAATTACTAATGGATCACAATTACAACAACAATTGTTACAACAATTGCATATGAATGCGGTGTTCACAATTTAAGTGTTGATTTCCCAAATTGCTGCAACCCCTCCACCAACCCAACATTCACCAGTAGGTTCCAGTGGAATCTTTACTCATCACTACACATTTCAGTATGTATCACGTTAACAGGGAGCTCAGAGCCCAGGCACTAAGCTCAAACCGTATTGTGTTGCTGTAATAAATCGATCATTTCAAATGTGAGTTCTTGACTGAAAAGCCTTTGTGGCACTTCAAAACATTTTCACATCAATGACAGACCAATACCGGCAGCAGGTTCGTCTGTCAATATTTTCTGTCTGTGAACACATTAGTCCATTAGTGGATGTTTCAAAGTGGGTCATAAAAATATCAAAGGAACAAATCACCCAGTGCAAGGGTGTGATGTTTATTGATGTTTTTCTACTTTTTTCCACAATAAAAGAGGCAACTAATACACAGAGGATCATGCTTTTTCAGGATTTGGCTACAGTCATTATTTTTGGTATTTTCATGGAATTTGTTGACAGTAATAAAAATGGAGACTATTAGCTGATTTGTTCTTTAAACCACTTGATAATTGGACATACTCTTGGCATTTAATAGTCTATTCTGAAAACATCACGACTGTTCCTTATTTCGTACATATAAAATTCTGCACTCACCCCACGGATGGTTTTTGTTTGTCCTTCGAGCTCAGGTCCTCAACCAGAGGCCTGAAAGCTTGAGGGTCCTGCTCAGTATGTTAGCTGTTCCTTGGACTGCGCTCTTCTGGACAGAGCTCTTGGATGTTATTCCTGGAATCTCCTGAAACCACTCTCACAATTTGGTGGTCACTGCCTCAAGTGTTCCGATTACCACGGGGACCACTGTTACCTCCACCTTCTACATCCTTTCTGGCTCTTCTCTCAGCCCACGGTATTTCTCGAGCTTCTCCTGTTCCTTCTTCCTGATGTTGCTACCACTTAGTATCACTACATGTATCACTATGGTCTTCTTCTGATTGTCCACCACTACTAGCTATGGTTGGTTAGCATCACCTGTTTGTCCATCTGTATCTGGAAGTCCCACAGGACAGCTTGGCCATTCTCAGCCTTTGGGGGAGTATTCTATTGTGACCTCGGGACTTCCAGGCCATACTCAGCACATATTTTCCTGTATACTATGCCAGCCACTTGGTTATGGCACTCCACATATGTCCTCCCTG
The DNA here is from genome assembly GCA_015108635.1 of Andinoacara biseriatus. NCBI lineage: Eukaryota > Metazoa > Chordata > Actinopteri > Cichliformes > Cichlidae > Andinoacara > Andinoacara biseriatus. Next base: position 8,540 of record VUQJ01000442.1, read on the forward strand.
CTAGCATCTTGCTCGCTGCTGTAAAGTGCTGGATTGTCTCAGAGGCATCTCTACACAGGCTGCACCTGGGGTCTTGCCTGGTGTGATAGACCCCGACCTCTACCAATCTTGTGCTTATTCCTTGTTCCTGTGCTGCCACAGTTAGTGCCTCTGTGCTGTCTTTCAGTCCAGCTTTGTCTTCCTGATGAACTCATGGATCTTTGTTTCATTCAGGATAGTGGTATCTGCAGGGTATTTGATGACCGGCGGCATAGGAGTTGCCTGCCTGAATCTTGTTCTTCCCATTCAGCTGATTCCTCATGACTTGCCTTACATTCTTCAGGTATTTGATCTGGCATATGCAGCTTTCCTTGCTGTCTTTTCATGGTTCCCATTTGTCTGTGGGATTCCAAGGTACTTATAGTTGTCCTCAGTGTCTGCAATGTTGCTTTCTGTTAGTGCAATCCCCTCAGTTTTGACTATCTTTCCTCTCTTCGTTACCATCCGACTACACTTCTACAGTCCTAATGATATTCCGATGTCACTGCTGTAGCTCCTAGTGGTGTGGATCAGTGAATCAATGCCTCGTTCACTCCTGGCATACAGCTTGATGTCATCCAGGAGATGGCTGATGTTTGCTCTATTCCATAGTCGTTATCCGTAGCCAGTCTTGTTAATGATCGGGCTGAGAGGGTTCAGGCTTATGCAGAACAGCAGTGGGGAAAGAGCATCTCTTCCCGCACTTGATGGTGACTTGTGCATTTGACTTGAAGTTGACCTCTAGTGTTGTTTTTCACATCCCCATTGAATTTCCAATCAAGGCTCGCTCTTAGGGTCATGTTGCTCTTATACAGTTCTAGGCACTCCAGGATCCATGTATGAGGCATTGAATTGTAGGCTTTCTTGTAATCAATCCAGGCGGTGAACAGGTTGGTCAGTCTGGTCTTCCAGTCTTGAGTGACTGCTCTGTCTACCAGTAGCTGGTGTTTTACTCCTCGAGTGTTACTGCCAATTAATCTCCGAGCTCTGCTCATGTATTGAGCCATGTGCCTGTTCATCCTAGCAGCTTTGATGTCTGACAGGAGCTTCCATATTGTGCTGAGGCAGGTGATTGGCTGGTAGTTGGATAGGACCGGTCCCTTCGGGGGATCATTTGGGATTAGGACTGTCCGGCCATGTATATATCATATAGAATAATATCAAATAAAATAAATTTATTTTTGCTCATGAATGCAACAAATAGATAACTCTTCATCTACCTAGATGATTGCCACTTTCACAGCTCTGTTTCCTTTGTTGACTTATCCCAACAGCGGAGCCTTGAAAATATAAGATGTGCAGCCACAAAACTTTCTATGAGTCATAATATATTTGTTTCAATGTTGCCCTGACTTTCATGACAATTTACGTCCCAGTACACAAACAAATAGATCCCATTTTCTGACTATTTCATGTTTTACCCTAAAAATAGGCTGCTATATTGCTTGGATAGGCAGTTGCTCCTGCAATCAAAAAATTTATAGACTTCAGAGTCAATTGTTACTGTTTGCACAAACATAAACTCAGTGGCACTGTACTGTATATTTATATCTTTTTATGAGAATATATTATAGAGCACTATATTTTGATATACAGCAGTTGGTGTCCACTGCTGTATAGCCTCTAACAAAATTTATCATGTGCTTTGTAACGAGGCACCAGGCACATACTAAATCTAAGTGCCATTACAGCACAGAAAGAGGCTCTTTTACAGTGCAGAATTAATTGTTTGGGCTCAAAGTGTGAGGCATTCATCTCAGTGTTTTTCACATCACATCCCTAACTCACTAGTAAATAGAATGAAGAAGCCAGTTTGTTCTGACATTACATGTGCATGGACTTGTATGCATGCATGCACGTGAATATGCCAGACACCTGCAGGGTATAAATCAGTTTCCCAGGGCACAGAGCTGCCCCTCTCTGGCAGCTGGTGGTGAGAAAGAAAGGGAGGGGATGGGTCCTTCTTCTCTGCTCTGCTTCTTTGGCACTCCAATGTCTGGGGTGTTGGGTTTCACATGCACGAGCACACACACACACACACACACACACACACACACACACACACACACACACACACACACACACACACTCTCTCTCTCTCAAACATTCATTCCTTTAAATGTGTGTCCTATGTGAAATGAGTTCGAGCAAGTGTATATAATGTGTGTGTGTGTATGTGTGTGTGAGAGAGAGAGAGAGGATGCACACAACAAAATGCTTGACCTGGTTGTGTCCTCATTCGTTACCATAGTGACAATAAGTGGCCTTTCAAGAGATGTCCATCCTATTGATGAGATCAGATTACATCAATGAAGAGAAAAAGCAGAAACAAACACTGAGGGGGGGGGCAGGGGAATGAGTATAGACAGGGATGCAAAGTGGGTCTTAGGAGTCTTTAGTGTGCCGTAGGGATCTACACACACCCACACCCACCCACCCACACACACACACACAGAGTTGATTCTAAATACAAACATGTACACACAGGTAAGACCATGAGATTTGATCATTTTGCAAAAATTAATTTTTGTGCACAATTGTGCACAGAGATGCACAATCAAAAACAAAAAACAAACCCAATATGACAGCAGTAACAGTCAGCGAGTGACAAAGGATGAATACTTCTCATTACCTAAGACCAGCAGTTTGCTTGGAGAGCTGCATGTGGATGACCCTGCTAAATGCGGGACAGAAGGACTGTTTGTCTAGAAGAAGGCTGTCTAGAGACATTGATTGCAGACAACAGAGCAATAGCCTGACAATCACATAGTAAAGAACAGGAGGTTTTCCAAGCAAATAGAAACTGGTTACGATCAAACACATGCCAAAGTGACTCCACTGTTGGATTCAGACACTGAAACTAAATCTCATCTACTGTCACACATGTGGTGATTATGAAGGATGAAAAAGTAGAACTGTGACTTTAAATTTGCACATTATTGCAATCTTGGAGATTCTTTTTAATCAGATAACACCACAAATCAACACCGCAAAATTAGATAAAAAAGCCTGAAGATTCTCACTCATTGAGTATTAGATAAAGAATACAGTCCTCCAGCAGTCACATTATTTATTTTTGATAACAGAGCGGTACACAATTGAGGCTCCTTAATCTTTTAGCAGTTTAAACACTTTGTCATCCTTCTTTCAGAAAAATTAAATATCGTTTTACCTTCATGTTCATCATATTCATCATCAGTGTCAACAAAGCAATCATCAGCATCCTCACTGCATGGAGTGTCAGCTATAAACCATCACAGGTACTGTATCAATACAGGGCTGGTAAAACTGTAACTTCAGAACTGTAAATGGCACAAGTGAACAATTTACAGCACAATTTACAAAGACTAAATGCAAGTACTGACAACACTTGGGTTCTTAAGACTATCTGATGACAACATTCACTACTATACGCCCCTAACAGGGCACAACACAAACTGTAGAATATAATTTTTGATGCATTTTAATTTGCGCACTGCCAGAAAGAAATGCAGCAACGTAAGACTCTTCACTCTTCCGGAAAGCCCTAAATTGAAGCTGGTTAAACAATTTTATTAAATATTGAAACTTATTTCAAAGAATTTCAGATGAATGTCTTGCAGTGAGCAAAAAAACAATAATAATTAGTTGTGTGTACATATAAGTGATATCACATGATTTTCAATCATTTACTTTAGCTAGGGGTTTTACTTTTACAGTGCAGAAATAATTGTTTGATTTCCTGCTGAATTTGCAAGTTTGCTCACTTCCAAAGAAAGGAACAGTTTCTAATTGTTATGGCAGTTTCAGGAGAGAGAGCGAAAATAAACCAAAATCTAGAAAAAAAAACATTACCTGAAAGTAGTAAACTGATTTGCATGTCATTGATATTAATATTTGATCCCCAAGCAAATCACTGCTTAATACCTGGTGGAGACACCCTTGCTGGCACCTGTAAGATGTAAGATGTTTCTTGTAGTTGGTCACTTTGTCGCTTTGGCAGTAGGTTTTGAGTCACTGTTGTGCTGGAAGACCCATCCACGACCTATCCTCCGTGTTTTGGCTGAGATTTTATGGTACATGGCTCCGTCCATCTGTCCTTCAATGCAGTGGAGTCATTAGCAGAAAAACAGCCCCAAAGTGTGATGTTTTCACATCTAGGCTTGACTGTGAGTCGTGCTCTTTGGGTCATACTCAGCATTTCTCCTCCTCCAAACACAGTGTGGTTTCAACTGCCTTCAGATCAATAACAAGCTCCTCCCGTGTAGTTCTGGGCTGATCAACCATCTTTGATCGTTGATCATCCTCACTCCATGAGGCAAGGAGCTCCAGAGTGAGGGCGATTGATGGTCATTTTATATTTCTTTCATTTCTAAATAATCGCACCAACAGTTGCCACCTTCTTACCAAGCTGTGATGTTCTGACAGATCTTGCTCATGCCAGTGGAGAGGTTAAAACCTATTAAATTGATTCTGTGGACAGGTGTGCTTTGTACACAATAGGAGTTGAGATCAGAAATATCTGTAATTGATTGATTGATTGTAAACTGCCCTGTCCCTGTGGCACACAGTCAATCTCTGGGAACCACAATTGTGACTGGGTTGTAAAGGATCAAATACTTATTTCATTCAGACACATGCAAATCAATTTTTAACTTTTATGTAATATATATTTTTTCTGAAATTTTTGGTCGATATTCTCAATTAAAATGACACTATCACAAAATTCTAGACTTTTCATTTATTTGTGAGTGAGCAAAAATAATTATTTATTCTTCAAATAATTATTTACCCCACTGTAACGGCTATGGGAAGTGTTGTAATACAGATCTACTGTATTTACCATCTAAGTCCAGATAGTCATTGTTCACTAAAGGTGACAAAAGACAAAAAATTGATAAGTCTTAGTTTTACAGGATTAGATACTTATATTGTAATAGATGAAGAGATGATGACAGGCATATTTAAATTGGACTACTGCATTCTATAGTCTACTGCTGAGAACAACATTATGAGTCCAATTAGAAAAGATCTTCATTAATTGCATAATGTTTCAAATAATCTGTGCCTCGACAGACTGCCAATCTTACAGGTGAGCTAATGAAAGTTACATGAGCTAGCTTATGCTTGCCAAAGCCAAAGCCTTACACAGACACACACAAACACAGACATCGTTTAGTAAGATTTACCCAGGCTGATCTCATCATAGAGATGCTCCTCTGGTGTAGCAGGTGATTAACAAGGATGTGTGGACATTAACAGGAGGACAGAGATTAGCTTTGGTTGGATATTGGGGGGTGGGAATTAATTATCTAAACTGATCTGAATAATCAACATGGTAGAAGCAGTACCTTAGCTTTGGAGAACAAATAATACTAATGATTTTTACTTCATATGAACGCAAATTCATGTAAGCACACAAACTGAAACTACTCTTAACTTTGGGCTAATCAGCATCCCTAAACGTGTGGATGTTTTTGATCTGGTCACCATAATCAGGAGACAAGAAAAGATAAAGAAACAAAAATCATCCTATCTCCCACCATCTCTTTCACTTGCCTTACCCTCTTTTGTCCTCCATCGTTAAAGAGCCCTATTACTATTAGCAGCTCATCCATTTATGAATGCAGATTAGATGAAATCCATTATGTATCAAACCAAAGGTCACACAGCCCTAAAGGAAAAAAAAAATCTCCTCAAACTGAGCCTCTCCTTGCGCCAGGAAAGCTGGTCATTCCCTTTTAAGACAGTAAAAATACACTAAACAGGGTTTTTCTGGCTCAGAACTGGCACTGTGGGATAACATGATAGTAGGGCACAGAATTACTGTGCGTTACCTTCTCTGATAAAAAGCTTTTCATTTTCTTGTCATTTCTGACATTCAGAAAAACAAAATTGTGAATTACATTTAACTAAATGAAACCTTGATTAACAAAACTAGTTACATTTTTTATGATGCTGGTGGTCCATGTATGAAAGATTCCATCAAAAAAACTTTTCTATTAAACCTGAACTACCAGGACTTTAAGCTGTTTAACAACCAGTTGATATCAGTGGCATATTCCTCAATTTATATCCTAAGACAATAGAAGAACAGTAAATGCAACACAGTTATGGTGATGATGGTCAGTGTTGCATAACAGAGCCAGATGGTTTATTTGGCCGGGCCATGGTACTGGCACCAATGCAACAATAAGCTCGTTTCCCCGCATGGCTAACATGAAATGACGTCAAAACAGTGAGTTTTCACATTAGCGGCAGGTTTATGGATTTGGTTGCACTGACAGAAAAGCTACTGACAGCAGATCTATTCAGCGGGCGGAAGCATACTAGGCTGCTGTTGAGTCATCACATTCACAATAACATTTGTGTCAACCTCAGTATGCATCACTGTTTCATAAAATGCTGTATCACTCGCTTTTCTACAGCAAAAACAGCTCTGTTCATTTAAACAACTGTGCCATAAAACAGACAAGGTACTACGAAGAGGAAGCATCAAAGCACACAGGAGGAGGTCTGCTGACAAAAGTTTCTCAGGGAAGCTTAAAGGTAGAAAACATCTTGGAAGCGGTGTGAATACTTCTGGATGTATAAGGACAGTGAAGGCGTCATGTCATTAGATTTAGACTGGTGTTTGTTATGACTTCTTACTGACTGTTTTAAAAGAGGGAATAAGTGGTAAGATGCGTGTGTGTCTGTGCATGCCCAGCATGTTTGGGGACATTTGTGTGTTTCGGTTGTTTGCACAAGATCCAAATTGAAATGCCAAATTGACCCTTAATCTGTACTTCCTGTGCTTCTGTAGGTCTGAAAGGAACATAAGAGGTCTCAGCATGAGTGTTGCCTTGCTCTCTCTGGTCTTTCTAAGGACATGAGGGAACTGTTTCCATTAAGCTAATGTGGGTTTGATCCATGGTGATGTATGTGAAGTGGCAGGATGTAGGGATGTGGGGTCAATGTGGAGCTGGGTGTCTGTGGACAGTAGATAAGAGAAGGGAGAAAAGCAGTTGTTGCTTCAGGGGGAGGCACTCTAAGAGAGGAGGAAGAACACAATATATGTATGCAAACCAACAACCAATAGCACATGGGACCTGTTTGAATTTGCATGCCCTCTCCTTGAAGTAATCACAAATTTGTACTGAGATTGTACACACATCTCAGGTGGATTCAAACAGGAAGAACAAGAACTGCTTGCTTCACTGTAGGTGTAGGGTTGACACACTGTGGTGTGCGGGAGAGGTACAGGGTGAGAAGAATATTATTGCTTTTACCTTCTACGTCATTACAGTCATAGTCTTGAGTGAAGCATAAATGGAGACAAAAGCACACACAAACACATGAAAGAAAAACCCACTATACCTCTGTGTAAAGCAGAAAAGAGCACATTTAAGAAGTTAATGAAATGATAATTCAAATGTCAAACTCAAACATCACCAAAATGACTTCCAGACTGAATGATTACATAACTGCTATAAAACAAAAATCACAGTGAAGTAATGGCTTGGTCAGTTTCTGAGAAATATGTCAGCATAGAAATGTTTGATTTTTCTTATACTGCAACAAACCCAAGTTTGATACTCATGCAAGCCGCAATGTCATTATGGACGTCCCAGCTGATCCTAAAAATTGGTGATAATGGAAAGTTGCTGACATGCTATGGAATACAATATATTAACAGCAATACTGTTACTACTACCTACGTAGTGAGCTAGTCAAACATGTAGTAGACATCCTACCTTTGACCCGTTCTCCACGGTTGAGTTGGATCTCTCCCTCCCCCTGTGGCGTGTAGGGCTTGACCACTATGAAGGTACGTCCTGGGACAGCACTGTAGAGTTTCCGTTTGGGCCCACGGGAGCCTGACAGTACTGGAGGGGTGTGATGAGGTGGGCTAGGGTCTCTCTGCACAGAGCCAGGGCTGTAAACAAACACATATGTCACTGTGGTGATTCCAGGGAGATGGTAACTGAAGCCCGTGGTCACCGACATGTTCGTCAACAAGACAGAAACCTGGTGACACCCCCTGGTTGTTATAGCGGCCAGGCGGGGATTCATAAACAAGCCCCAGCACCTGCCAATCAAGAGTCAATACTCAGTGTTCCATGGGAGAATCATGAGTGGAGAGCACACCCCTCATAGCCACTATCTCACCTTTCTCTTCTTCTAATTCCCTCTCTTTCTTCCTTAACAGCAAAGACAATATCCTCCTTGCTCTCTTTTACCTTCTCCTTCTATCTCTCCCCTCTCCCTCGCATCCTAATCGAGGTAGAAGCAGAAATATATAACGGTAAGAGGAAGTGCACTGTTTCCTTTTCTGTGTGGTTCTGCCAGATCCGTCTGGAAGCCCCCTCCCCTTGGTCCAACACATCCTGAGTTGGGGGTCCAGCAGAAGTCCCCTACAGAGAGGGACAGAAATCCCCCACACGTCCCCAGTTCCAGATGCTCCAGGCTGGGCTACAGATCTTGCCTCGTCCTTGAGTCCTGGTTCTCCTGCTGTGGAGGAGCGAGGCTGGGTCTGCTCCCCAACTCCCTTTCCCTCTCCCGGGAGTCCCGCCGCGTCTGCCTCTCCTCTCCTCTCCCCTCCACCCCTCACACATACACGCTCTCTCACACACGCTCACACACACTCTGGCAATACTGCCGCTACTGCTGCTGCTGCTGCGCTCCGTGGCTCCCCTCCCCTTTGACGGCTTGCTCACATTCACACACCACAAGCCCTCTATGTGCATTCTAGCTGTGCGCACAGGCACATACACAGACAGCCCCCTCTGCTCCCGCTAACACTGCACCTCCACTAGCACGGCACATGCCACCACCAGCATGTTGCTTACACATCGCTTACAGACATACACATTTGTCCCAGAGCACGATTGATCTCCTGCCTGTCTGCCTGCGAACGTGCACGCACCACGGCTCCCTGAGGCAGTCTGTGATAGTATGTGTATGTGTGCGTGTGTGCTTGTGTGCAGTGGGGCGGGGGTCAAAAAGCTCCAGCCTATTTGGTTTAATTGTCACTCCTCCCTCTTTTCCCCTCGCCTCGAATCTTTTCCTTCTCTCTCCCATTCTCTCGCCTTCATTTCACCCTGTTATCCCTCTCCTCAACATTTCTCTGTGCTGCATCTTCATTCTCTCTCTTTCCTTTTCTCGCTCTCTCTCTCTGGCGGTGAATTCTAATACAGCAGCAGCAGAGCTCCGCCTAGTCTTCATTCATCACTTCTTTGCCACCACTGTGGAAGTTGCACTCAGTGTCAGTCTGCCTCTTGTGTCGTCAGAGCTTCAACACAGATCAAAAATAAAATGTAATCTTTCTATGTTTATCACAAATAAACAATCAATAAACTCAAATGCTTAAAATAGTATTTCAGTGATCTGAGATGCACCTGCTTCTGTTCCACATATAGACAGCAGACTGTTTGTTTACTGTAACAAGTGGTTTTGTTGTGCCCTGAACTAGGAACCGGATGCTATTTTCTGCAACATTCACTTAAAAGACAAGAAATCTCTAAACCTCTTCATCACGTTCAATCTCTTCTACTCTTTGTCAGTTTCTCCCACAGCATGCTATATCAGTCACTTCATAGCCTTCATTCAATCATTCACCAGCCTCATCTGCCCTTTCCCCTCATTTCTAAATCCTTCTGTCCACTCTTTCCCTGATTTCAAGCCTTATTTGTCTCTTTCTTGCCCCCCACTCTATTGCTTTTTTTTTGCTCTCCTCATCTGACCCAGCCTCCCTCTCTCTGCCTCTCTCTCTATCGAAACAACGGCTTGCTGACGGCTTTCCAATTACCGCAGGGACTGAGGCCCGGAATGGCTGCCGCATTTTAATGCCTGAGCCCCTGCACTGAACATCAGCAGCGTACATAGGGAAGGCTTGGAGAATTGGAGAAGCAAGGAGGCATAGCCTGACTATGCCAAAATGACACAGATGTGGGAAAAAAAAAAGATCTCTTAAAGGACATATACAATATACATATACATACCTCCTTCCAACCAGTACAATTACTGGAAGCGTATGTACACAGTCTAACCTCTGCTGCTCCTTGCAATTAAGCTGACCAGAACTGGGTGACACATGTTATCTAGTGAATGTGTCAGACACAACAAAGATGTTGGAGCTGGTTTTTGCCCTCTCCTTGCCTGCCTGCAATGCCTTTATTTTGTTTCAAAAGGTTGATGCTTAAACTGCTTTTAACCATTTCAGATTAAAAAAAAAAAAAAAAAAAAAACAAAAAACAAAAAACAAAAATTCAA
>VUQJ01000442.1:37361-47949 GCA_015108635.1 Andinoacara biseriatus
ACCCATGTTGCAGTTTCTAAAAGGAAGGGGAAATCTTATTTTATTTATATCACCTGAATGTAATCTTTGAAGCTGTTCTAGCAAGAATTATGCCTTTTCCTACTTTTTCTGCTTCTTGCTTCACATAACTGGGAGCAATAAACTTTTCATCTAATCTCTATCTTTCTTTCTCCTTTTTCCCCTCCAAATCCATGGTTTGTCCGCATTATTGACAAAGAAGTGCACAACTCTCCCCAGCAATTGTTCTCTCACTTCTGTATTCTGTCTCGCTAACAGGGTATGACAGCAGTGCGACTGTGCACAAATGATTCTGGGATTGTTGTTGGTTATCAGCCCTTCTGCAGTGTATTCTATTGTATACAATACATGCCCAAGGAATGCTAATGCTGGGAAGGACAAGAGAAGGGGAGAGATGTGGAGGGAGAGTTGAAAGGAAGGAAATGAGGTAAAAATGTGATGGACTGAAGGACTCTTAGATTTACTCTCATCTGCCAATGTTAGCAGTAAAACATAGATAAGGGACAAATCATCACAAGAACATCTTTGCACTCTTGAAAACTGGCCTTTTGAGGAGGTTTATTTACAGTACAGAGCGTTTCAGGGTGGAATCACCAAACTCTTTTAAATACACAATGGTGTTGTTATAAATTCCAAGTAAGAAGGTATGTGTTGATGAGATCTGTTTAATAACATCATCTACTATATCAGTGGTTCTCAAACTATTGGGGGGGGGGGGATCGACCTGGGAGAAAGGGTCATTCGGAACAAATGTTGAAGATCGGAAAACATTAGCAGGTATGTTAGCACAGCGACTAAACTCTACACCATCGCCATCTGGTGCTCTCCCCGGACTTTGCTTTGACACCAAGGCGGACCCCCTTGGGGTGTGATGTAAATGGGGTATGATGGAAACAGTTTGAGAACCACTGTTCTATATGGATGTCTGTTTTTTTTTTTGGGGGGGGCAGGGCCAAAAAGCTATACACAAAATTACAAATGTAATTTAGTAAAACAGTAAAAAGAATAAATTAATTCTGCTGCAGAAATCTTGCAAGATACACAAGACAAATGCCAAAGTGTCCTAAAACATCAAACTCCAAGTTGCTCTGCCATAATTGGTGTGTCAGTGTTTGTGTGAACAATTGAAAGTGCATTATAAAGAGCTCTGTACAACCATTAGGATTAAAAAGTAAGAAAGTGCACATCGTCTCAACATTTCACTATGGAAATATAGAAACTGAATGAATGCCATTAAATCTCTTAAATAACATGTAGATACCACTTATTGCAGGAGGCCTTTCATCTTTCCAGTACGGCGAGCTTCCTTTGAGCTGACATATTCGATAAATCTATCCTGAACACAATGGGGTTGGTTTAGTTCACAAAGTCTCATCTGAGATTTTTTTTTTATTAATTTTCTTTATCATGTTTGGAAACGCAGTTCAATTCAACTAATCCCTTAAATCAAAAACAAACTGAGAATGTTTCATGTTGCTCATAAAAACTTCCAAGTACGAATACCTGCAAGACCTTGAGATCAAATACACTAAGATGATGTTGTCTAAATAACTACAGAAAAAAAAAAGTAAAACTGACAGATGAAGGTGAAATTCATGACAACGTGTGTAATGAAAGGTTTGTGCAGGAGACAGACAAATACATACTGAGATGATGCAGAAAGCCTTTCTTTTCTACTAACCATTATCAAAGTAAAATGTTGCTATTCGACATTTCTTCTACATGTTCGTTTGGTTACTTTTATAATACAGGAACTTTCAGGCCTCCTGTATTATAAAGTCCTGACACAAGCAAAAACAACATGCAGACACTATCCTGGATTATGTTTACAGGGCACAGCAAGCCTGTATATGTGTATGTGCGTGTGTGTAAAATGCTAACAATAGGTTGTTTGCTCTTTGTAACAATTCTTTGCTTTAAGGTCCATTGCATCACTACTTGGACTGCCAGGTACAAGCTTGGATTCCGTTAATTACTAGCCCTACTGTGCAATCTCTGTAAAATTATAAAATACTTTTTGGGTTCTTAGTTAGTAAGCAGGTAGAATACAGAATACAGAAAAAAAATACAGCGGAAATACTAAAAATATCCATAAATGACTCAATGTGTATTTACAACCACTTTAAGCTGATAATAACTCAGACATAAGTGCATATTTTCTAGAAAAGGAGGCAACAAGTACTTAAAAGCACTTTACTTCACCCATTAATTTAAGTAACCGTTTTTCTCCATGGTCTAGCTTGGCCAAAGCCCAAGTTTAATAATGTGCTTTCTATAAATTAAGATATAACTTCAAATTCTTCTTATACAGTTATTGCTCATGCTTATACCCCTTTATAAAGGGGTCTACAATCCAACTCAGCAAGTCTTTCCACCATTAAAAAGAGAAAAAAACCAACCAAACAAAAAAACCCCCAATATGAACCATGGACAGTTTCAGGAGGAGGGAAGTAGTGCTTACTGCAACGTGAATTCTGGAATATGACACAAAGTCTGCAAGATATGCGTGTACAGTTTTGTATATCACTTCCCCAAACAAATGCAAGCACAAACCTACTGAAGGAAAATTCCACAAGTCCTGAGCTTCACTAATGTATAATATAAAATATAATATATAATATAATGCAGTTTGTGCTTCGTTATTTCCGGAAGCGATCTGTGCCCAGTGATTTCTGTTGACACTTCTGCAAATTCTTTGTGCACTGGGAGACACATTTCATAAACCTCAGACTGATCATCGACCCCCTCGGCAGCTTTCCCAGTGTGACCTGCTACATCTATGTGTTGAATCACATTCTCACCCACTTCACATATTTGTTGGTGAGTTATCCATAGGTGAGAAAAGAGCCAGACACTGGACTGATCTGACATCATGTGTCCAGTATAGGGTGGCTATACAACAGTGATGTCATTAGTTCGTCTTAAATTATTAGCCCAAACCCCCATGCCTTTCTGATGTTCTACCTAGTACAATTGCATGTGTTAAATTATATTTAACAAAAACAATACACAAAATTATTTTGTTATTTCAAAGCTTCAAATGTAAATTGATTTAAATGACATTTGTCTTCTTGGACAAGGAAAAAATATTTTCTTCCCAACCTGGATCTTCCAACAATCCCATTCATTCAAAAAGTGTGTGTGTGTGTGTGTGTGTGTGTGTACACATGTCTGTACAGAACAATTTTAGTTCAAAACCATTATAGGGAGGACATTTCTGTATTGTGATGCCACTTTGGCCTGTCCCTAAGATTTCAAACAGATAGTTGAGGTTTAACACCCAGCTAATGGGCTATGGCTAATTTGGTTTAGGGTAATCGTGTGTTTCACTGTGTATTACCTGGTGTATCTCCTGCCAGCCATTCTCGTCCACACAGCCCACCTGTGCGTGATCGTGCAGCAGCAGCTCACAGCAGTAGGGATCTCCTCCTACCATTGAACTGTGGTAGAGAGGAGTCAGCCCTCTGCTGTCTTTATAGTCAGGAGATGCACCCAAGTCCAACAGTGTCTAGTGGGAAAAGAGGCAAGTTTAGGGTCTTCAGTCTTCGGTTGCCAGTCATGCTTGTATTTTTTTTTCACAATGCAATGGGAAGGTCAAAGAGACCTGTACATATGATTAATAAGAGAAAACAAAAATGCCAAGAACAAAAATCTATAACCTCAAGAAATTTCATGTTTGCACTCTACTAGTAAATAAAAGTTATTTTAAATTTATCTTCTATTATTGTTATAATGCTAAGAATATCCGACTTTTCAAGACTATCTGTTCCGCCGTATCTCTTTATATAAATATTAGAGGGCAGATAATTTTCTAAAGCTAAGAAAACAAAGGGGTTTTTTCGCTGCCTGACCAGTCATTATCCTGTTGATGGAAAGTAAAGACTCTCTATTTTCTTTTGTAAAACCTATCCTCTAATCTGTATGGACAAGAATCTTGACTAGTAAGAATATCATTTGGTTTGCTTCTGTTTCTACCTGCTGAAAAACATGACTAAACTTAGGCCCAATGTGTCCATTAGCTGACTTGGAAATTATTATAAATGCATTAATTTCCTCCTTATTCATTTTCCTTCCTATTCTACAATTCTGTCATCCTGAAAGTCTCATTTAACTCCGTCCAACCATCCATCCATTTTCTTAAACGCTTTATCCAGTTCTATGTGAGAAGGTTGAAGCCTTACCCAGCTGTCATAGGGTGAGAGGCGGGGTACACAAGGACAGGTTACCAGTTCTTTATGCTGTTTAACATTAAAATTATGACTCTTGAGATCTAGTTCTGAGCCCCGTATGATATCACACCTGCTAATGTTAAAGAGCTAATGCAGGCTTATAATACCAGTAGAAGGTTGAGGTACTCTAATCAGGAGTTGTTGAGAGTTCCTCAATCCAGGCTCAGGACAAAAGGTGGCAACATGTTTCAGGCTGTAGCTCCTGAAATTTGTAACACACTCCTATTGGCTCTTTAGGATCTTTCAGTACCATAACTGTGCATGGTCTCAAAAATGGAAATAACTCATTTCAGTTTCAACAGTTCAGACTCAATAGGAAATATGACTCACATAACCCCTCTCATTTGGGTTACAAGCCTCCTCAAACCAGACATGTGCAAGGCCATTCAGTGGTTATGTCAGCCCATTCAAAGCGGGTACGTTCAATCTCACACATTTAGTAAGTGCCCTCTGCGCTCAGTAGCTGAAGCACCTGCTACCATACATTACCTGCCTGTAAACTCTTCTTTTCCAGAGGGGAAGTTTGCATGAAGGCAGTTGGTCTAGCAAAAGGTACTGTATGAGCCAGCTGCATATGTGTGTGAACTGTACTCACTATGAGTGCTGTATGGTTCTTGCTGCGCACGGCCTTGTGCAGAGCAGTAATGCCATCTTTTGTTCTGAAGTCCAGATGTGCCCCGCCACTTTTCAGCACCTTGATGAGCTCTGCACAGCCCTCCAGCTGTGCTGCAAGCGTTAGAGGACATTCTGTAAGCACAAGGAAGCAAAAAATATTTTTGCAAACTCAACTTGATAACACTGTGCATTCTTCTCTCGAAATATCTTCCATTTGAATTGGTACGTTTTATGACAAAATTATCTGCGGGTACATGGCTCTGCATTTGGATAACTGCCTTGGCCGTCGAGATTGTCACCCTCCTGTCTGCTGGCTGCTTCCAGTTGGTGTTAAATCAGCCTATTCTCATGTTCCCCTCACTTTGCAGCTCATCTGCTACACTACAGGTCACCCAGCATTGAAATCTCCTTTATGGCTGGTCAAACATTTGCATATACATGAGGAGATTAGCAAAGAGAATAATCCAGCTATACCCAGCATGCATAAGGTTTATTTCAGAAATCCATACATGGTCATTTGAGATGAAGACAGAAGGAGAGAAAAGACAAATCAAGGATGAAAAAAACAAAACAAAACAATAGTCAACAATAAGTCAACTCAAGTATAGGAGGGATGAAAATCCTAGCAAAGTCTTGCTCACCTCCTGTGTCTGGGTCATGGAAGTTAGGGTCCAGGCCTTTCTCCAAGAACCTTGAGACCTTTTCAATGTTCCTCTGCTGCACATACTCCATGAATTTCTTCAGGTTTGCCTAATGGAGGGAGACAAGGGAACAGGGAGAAGGGGAAGAAGAGGAAAAAAAAACAGCTGTGATTGGATGATGTCAGACTCCTGTGGATGGGGATGTTTAATAATGCAGTTCAGAGATGAAAGCTGAAGTCATTGCTCTCTCCGTCTGTGTTTGAAGGTTTTATTTCTGTTCTGTCATGGCAAGCAAATGGACCATGTTCAGAAGATATGGTATATAAGCTATTATAGCAGAGACCAAAAAAAAAAAAGAAAGACATGGACGGAGCTGCAAAATAACACTGAGAAGAGTTTTCCTTTGCAGATTAGTACCAAGAAAATGAGATCCTGAGGCTAACATCATATTTTGTGTTCAGATGTAGTAGCTATAACACACACACACTCACAAACACACACCTGCACCTAACATTGGCTCTAATATTGATGTTTAAGACCAGTTTCACCAAACAAACAGTCAAAAGCAAAAACTCATACACAAACACACAGACACGCACACAAAACACTTAATTTCCTTTGTGACTTATGATTAAAAATATTCATCACCTTTACCAATGTGAGTGCAAGCCTGTAGAGTATAAAGTGAGAAATGAAGCTGTGAGCAAGGCACCAGTGCTAACACTTCATAATAGATTAAAATAGTCTGACAATTTAGGGCAATAATAATCTGAGACACAAAAGTAAAGCCCAGAATTGTTCCAATGAGAATGAACTGTACTTACAGAAGACAAAAGGAAATATTGACAGAAATTGACCAAACAAAATTTTAATACTGAACACATAAAATGTCAATAAAAATATGGATAATAGCCTAATATCATCTCCAGGATGTAATTACAGAATATCTGCGCTATCCCATATGAGATTTACAGAGAACTTTCATTACTCCTTCTTTCTCTCAAGGTCTTCCAGCTTCTCTCATTACATAACATCCGCATGTGCAAAAGCCTCCAGACACATAAACTCATTACATTTTACACAACTTAATGAAGACATGTAATGCAACATATTTAAACCCATCCTTACGAATACGAGCACTCGCACGCAAAAAATGAGAACAGCAAGCAGCAGCCATTTGACACTCACCATGTGCAGCATCATATACTGTTTATCCCACGCTCTGAAAGTCACACGATACAACACCTTCCGAATTTCACATCACACACCTCCTTTCTCCTCTCACCAAGTCATCTGCAACCCTCCTGCCTCTACAAGCCTGTTTCTTGTTCACAGACACAACTGACATGCTGTGAGTAGCTGCCGACTGCTACTCTCACTATCTCCAATTCAAACTGAGAGAAATTCACTTTGGCTTTTTCCTTTTTTTTTCCTTTTTTTTTTTTTTTTTTTTTACAATGTTCAGAGAGGCAGTTGTTATGGTGATGGGATACAAAGACAGCTCTATCAGCCAATGTACATGAGTGGGAAGAGCATTGAGGTTGGGTTTGTGAATGCGTGTGAAGGAGTGTGGTTGTGTGTCCTGCATAACACCTAGGATAATGCCTTGAAGAGGCTCAGGAATGATTTGCCAGTAATCAGCTGGATCTGATGTGTATTTTATTGCCTGTTGAACAGAGGACTGATAAAAAGGCTGGGTAATGATTTATTTGCTTTGGTGAAGGTCT
Source organism: Andinoacara biseriatus (assembly GCA_015108635.1). Lineage (NCBI taxonomy): Eukaryota > Metazoa > Chordata > Actinopteri > Cichliformes > Cichlidae > Andinoacara > Andinoacara biseriatus. Next base: position 44,592 of record VUQJ01000442.1, read on the forward strand.
TAATAAACCCTTTATATCCTTCTCCCTTTTGCTGTCTGTCAGTGTAACACACACACAGAGGGATGCACACTTATTTATTTTCCCAGTCATATTGACATGCTGACACTTGATTAAATATTCTGAATATTCACGAAAATAACTAAAAGGGTGACAGTCTGCCATACATCAGATTTAAACATCAAAGCTCTTTGACAAAACACAATGTGTGTTACATGTAAGGCCAATAATTTGCTATAACACTAACCAAAATACAAGCCACAAGATTTTGTTCAGTAAATCCAAAATATGTGTTACATATCAAACACTCACTTTGCTTTATTTTCAACCCAACTAGATTAGCATGACTCAGTCTACAAATCAATCATAATGAAGTGAAATGATGAAATGACATGGCTTGTTAATGTTAACTGATTGGCCGAACTAAATGCACACACAGATTAAAAAAAAGAAAAAAGGCAGATTTACAGTATATTTCAAGCTAAAATACTCCACAAATCATCCCGATTTTTATCTTTGGGCATGATAAAAGGAAAGAAATTCAAACTTTAATCTCTCCACCTCTTTTATGTCTCCTCCTTTAGATGCTGCAATTCTCTTTCTTCCTGAATAAGTTAAAAACTTCCTGTCATGTTTCGAGCTTGAACAAAATACCAAAGAAAAGCCTTGAGTGGGCTGAAAGAAATCAGTGTTCACCAATTTATTTCAATCCTTTGTGCACTGATTACCTATTACTTTCACTAGGAATCACTTAACAGTAGATTGTTCTATCTTTTACATTTTCAGTTTATTATGCAAGCTTGTGCATATACACAAGAGCAGGGTCTGGGAAATGCTGGCACATACAGTAAAATAAGATTCTCCTCAACAGTAGTGTGTTCATATTTCATTTCATTCATAATTTGCCAAGTCTTATCCATACATTATTGTGGCCAGTCTTTCTCACTGGATGTCATTCATCCAGTCCTATATATGGTATTCTTTATTTTGTTTTCAAAGAAGACCAATGGATTTTTTTTTAAAAAAGAGTAATGACAGCTACATGGCCTGATATATATACAGTTCCCCACTAGCCGTGCGGGCGGCCATCGTCCTTCTGGTTAAGGTCCTCTGCCTGAGGCTTGAGAGCTTGAGGGTCCTTTGCAGTATTTTAGCTGTTTCTAGGACTGCACTCTTCTGGTCATTCCTGGGATCAGCTAGAGCTACTATACCAGTTTGGGGGTCAGTGCATCAAGTGTTCCGATTACCACGGGTACCACTGTTACCTTCACTTTCCACATCCTCTCTATTTAATACTTAAAACTAATCCATATATTCCACACAACAAAGTCCCCAGCAGCATAAAACCTATTCTTACATGTTATGTGTATGATTAGAAATGACATTCAATTAAACCTACAATCTGCACTGCAGATTGAAGAAAGCCTGGAGAGGTGGAGGTATGTTCTGGAGAAAAAAGGAAAATAAAAGTCAGTTGAAGCAAGACAAAATGCGTGTGTGAATGAGTAAGAATCAGAGGTAGTGAAGGTGGACAAGTTTAAATATCTGGGGTCAACTATCCAAAGCAAGGGACAGTGAACAAGAGGTGAATAAGAGTGTGCAGGCAAGGTGGAGTGGGTGGAGATGAGTATCAGGAGTGATTTGCAACAGCAAGAATGAATGGGAAGGTTTACAAGATGGTAATGTAGACCTGCTATGATGTATGGCTCGGAGACAGTAGAACTAACAAAAAGGAGATAGTAGAGTTGAAGATGCTGAGAGTTTTATTGGGAGTGACCATGTTGTACAGGATTAGAAATGAGTATATCAGAGGTACAGCTCAGGTTGAGTAATTTGGAGACCAAGCTAGAAAGGCAAGGCTGAGATGGTTTTGAGATGTGCAGAGGAGGGATAGTGGACATACTGGACCAAAGATGTTGAATATGGAGCTCCAAAGAAGATTCATTGATGAATTGAAGGAGGACATGTAGAGTGTTGGTGTGACAGATAACGGAAAGTTGGGACAGGGTGAGATGGAAGCAGATCATCTGCTGTGGTGACCCCTAAAGCAAAAGAAGACAGTTTGGGGATAGCCCCATCTTGTTCCAAGATAACTGCACACCAGTGCACCTTAGAGCGGAGACTGTGAGCCAGACCTTCTCGTCCAACATCAGTGTCTGACCTGACAAATCTGCTTCTGGAAAAATGGTTAAAAATTCCCATAAATACACCTCTAAGCCTTGTAGAAAGCCTTCCCAGAAGAGCTGAAGCTGCTATAGCTGCAAAGGGTGGGCTGACATCATATTAAACTCTGTGGGTTAAGAATGTCACTCAAGTTCATATGTGTGCGAAGGCAGATGAGCGAATACGTTTGGCAATATAATGTATGTACAGTTTGAATGACAATCATTTTAAAAGGTCATTAGTCAAAAGGTCTGCTACATAAAAAACAAGCTATATAGAATATTTGGCCTGTTAATAAGTGTCATTAGACAGACACCATGTTGCAAAATGAACACATATTAGTTTTTTGCTTATAAGGAATCCTTGCCTTGACCTTTAACTGTCAAAGTCTGAATAACAATCTAAGCAGTTTTTGTGCATACACTATTACAATGGTGATGAAGTGCCCCTGCTGTCCTGGATCAAGAAAAGGAGAGACGGTCAGGGAGGAAGAACTGAATGTCAGAATCTATAATACATGGCAATTTACTGATTCAATTAATCAAGAAAATATCCTTTTTTTGCTTGAGGCTTGGGACAAGATTTCCCAGGAGTCGGTAATAAGGGGAGCTTTATTATTCTAAAACTCACAACATTTAACATCTATGAAGTGCAGGGATTTGTCCCTGATTAATTCAGGATTCTGAATACTGAATACATTTTGTCATGTGTGGATAGGTGACTTTGAATACGGTCACGAATCAGTGGCAAGCAGTGAGTAGAAGAGCTACTTTAGCTGGCAGGAGAAGAGAGGATAAAGGTTCCTTCTTTTAGTTCAGTACCCTGAAGAGGTTCTTGTCTCTTCCACCACTAAAGGGGGATTATCTGCCACTACTTCATAAAAGCCAGGGTAGGAGGCCAGAAATTACAGAGACAACACAAATCCCCCTGTGCAGCTATTTTCTCTTGGTCTTTTGCTCCTCTTTTCCATAACTTCATACTACGGCTGGGCGATATGGACCAAAAATAATATCACAATATTTTTTAGCTGAATGGCAATATACGATATATATGATATATTTTTTTCTTCCCAAAAGGTATAAACAAAAATGCTCTTCTAAGTCACACGGGCACTTTTACTAACATTCAGCTGTAGATGTACATGAGAAATTGTCAAAAATAAACTATTGGCATGTTTAAATAATAATGCTTCCCAAAT
>VUQJ01000444.1:5057-19085 GCA_015108635.1 Andinoacara biseriatus
GCCTATGTGATTGCCTGATCTACCCCTGATTAGTTTCACCTATTCCTTGTTACCTTGCCCTCCTGGTGTAATTAGTTCATGCGCTCTACTCAGTCTTTGTCAGCTCGCCTGTAACCATCACCTGCGTTACACATCTGTGCTCCTTGCCGTTGTCCCCCATGCCAGTTTTGTTCCTCTCGGTTTTGTGCCTCACTTAGTGTTTTTTTACCCTTTATTGTACCCTTTGACAAATTAGGTATTAGTTGAATCATCTTTGTTAATCATGTTAACCCTCATGTTTGCAATTAGTTTCATTTTCACAACACAAAAAAAAATATTTGTAAATATAGATTTCTTTTTCTTCTTAACCACAAAGTGAAATCCTTGCATTCACATATCTGTCCTGGTATATGTTATTTTAATGATACAGCAAATGCCCTCCAACATAAACAAATGTTTCAGCAGCATTTTTATGCCAGACTTTAAGTCCTGCTGATAGAAACCACTGCACTGCATGGCAAAAAAAAAAAAAAATCAATTAAATGAGTTAAACAGGGAGAAAAATTGCAGGCAGTCAAGAACTCATATCTTTTTTCCAGGACACATTTTCACCTAGAGAGCCATTTCATTTACTCAACAGTAAACACATTTCCCACAGTGCCCTGTGGTTCATGCTAGTTATTACAAATTTCTGATATATACTCAAGATAAAATCAGATCAGTATTTCTGCTAAGTTTAAATTGAAGAAAACTTTCTCCCTCTAAGGAATACCTGAAAAAGGCATGTTAAAAATAAATTTTCTGTATATGTTAAAAGTTGGTTTTTAATTCCTGTAGCAAGGAAAATGACAGTAATTCTGTAAATCTTAGATCTCAAAGTGAAGATGGACATATTATCACGGTGGCTTCATCAAAATCGGGCCAGCACTTTTTGGAGAAACTGGATGTGACTCATACTCAAACAGTAGCAGCTCCACAGCTTCATCTCTGTGGGAAACATTTAGACGTATCTGCATCTCCACATTTACAGGAATTTAATTCTCTGCCGTGTACTTTGTGCAAAGTGAAAAAGAAAAAAAAAAGAGAAAGAAAAAGCCCTTCTGTCATGTTATTTTGTGGCACAAGATGATGTGCTAAATCAACAAGGGTGAAATATGTATGTAAGATACACTGAATTTTAAGCAAATATCCAAACAAAGATTCCTCGTCTACAGTCTGGCTCAGCTTAAAGCTGAAAGTAATGTTTACAGAGTGCATCAGCAGACAATCAGGATGAGAGCCCTGCTAAAAGAGGATAAAAGTAAATGTGCATGGGAGCACTGATTTGGAGTTCTTTCATTCAAAAATTCAAGCATGCCAACGTGCTCTTATTGCATATATTAGAACGTGTTGGTGGGAAAGTCCTTTTGATGAAAGTGGGTTTCCATGTATATTTAATGCCACGGTTTGCTGAGCTCTGCTCGAATGTGAATAGTAACGAGGACTGGCATGTTGAAAACAGGCTGTGCCACTCGCCTCGTCCCCAGGTGCATACAGTCAGACTAGATAGCTGCCCCATTTCTCAGCTACTGCCCCAGCATTTGTCAGTACAAACTGACAACATCACTGTCATAACTCTGTACCTTCTAAATGTTGTATGTGTGGGTTTATGCTTTAGTCTCTATCCATTTTCTTCCACTTAGCTAATTCAGGGTCACGAGGGCGCTGGAGCCTATCCCAGGATGAGGAGGGGGTTCAGAAAGACTGTGCTACAGGTAAATGGGTCAGTTCGCTAAGTTGCTTCTTTAATCATTAACTGTCTTTGCGGCCGACAGGTAGCAAAAATACATTTTAAAAACAACAAAATTGTGACTTTACAACCCTAAGTGAAAGCAAAAATATGGTTTCAGCAGGTGTCTGAAGCATAAACAAAACCATTAGCAAACCATTTCCTGAAAGAAAGTGGTTTGTGAAAATTCAGAAAATAGCCTGAGTTCAGAGTGACACCATCACAGTTCCTTTTTTTCTTCCACCCAACAGCTTAAAGCTGAAATAATCAAAATTACAGAAATGGAATGGAGCCCATCTGAATGTTTAAAAATCTGCAACTGTGAAATTTTACAAGCATTTGGATATACAATTTGATACAGAGCAAAGTGTGTCCGTTTTGGTCACGTCGCTTTGTGTTCTGAGGAAATTTATTAAAACACTTTTAGTAAAGCCTTTAGTTTAGTGCACTAAGTGAGATCCAAATTGTCCAACCTTGACTCGTCTTTTTTCTGTCTCCCAAATGTTTATGAAAGTATGTTATCAGATACAGCTACATTACTACTACTACCACTACTACTACTAATAATAATAATATAGCACCAACACATGTACTGAAGTGTTTTCATCAGTTTTTATAGTTCCCTGGAAATGTGATGTTTTATAGTTAGGTTCTGTCCTTCTTGCATTACTTCTGTATTTGTGATTTCTAAAGAAACAGAAGTCTGCAATATGAAACAAGATTTGGGCTTCCCTGTACAGTCACTGTTAACCTTTGTCCGGAGCAGGTTATGCACCTAGATTAGAGATTAACAAATGTGAAATCAACACCTGTTGAACAATCAGATCTCTGAGAAATAGAATCACCATTCCTTGAAGATCCCTCAGGCCTCCGTGCACAGAAGGAAGGTCTAAATCTTTCCCCCCGATGAGCATCAGTAAAAAAAAAAAAAAAAATACAACTCTTCATTAATTTCTTGATTTCTTTCACTGTTGGCTGCAAAAATGTTACAATTTTATTGTTCTATAAGCATTAATATATGATCCTAAAACAACCACCTATTTGTACTAATGGGCCTCCAATCAAATTTGCCTGTAGACTAAGCAATCAATCAGTCTCGCTGCTGCTTCTAGACTTGTGATTGGTCAGATGCTATAAACCCCACCCCTTTCATGTGAATGCACTTCTAGCTAGATGAACCCTGGGCAAATTTATTGAGCTGATAACCACTTTTGTGTAACTGTTCAGCCTGACTGACAATGTTAGAGCAAGTTAAGCCAGATAATAGAAAGATTTCCCAGGTATACTGAATATATTTTGTAGTACATGGCCAGAAACATTGTGACATTAAACAGTCTTTTTTCTTTAAACTGATTGAAAGCTTTAATCCTTTCAGTCAATAATTACTGATAGATTGACCTGTTGTTTCAAATACCAACTTAAAAAAAAGGCACTGCACTCAATAATTATCGAAAGTTATTTCAATGTTATATATATATTACAAATATTCAAAATATTTACATTGAGAAAATATCATTTTCAGATTTATTCCAATATTTTCCACAACTGTACAGCTGAATCGCATAATAAACCTACAAACCTGAGACACTAAAATAAAAATAATTACAGCAGGGACAGATTCAGAAAGCTTGCTACACAGTAGCAATATAAACAAGTACCCATAACATATTTTTAAGTCAACGAAAATCTGACTGTACTGTATTTACCACAAAATATACTAAATATACTACATTGTCAGATCTGCAAAATATCTGCCAACTATGGCTGTTCCTGTAGGCAAAATAAAATGTTTAACATTTATGATGTGATGTCGAATCGCTCTTCAGAAGACATCGTGGCGCTCAAAATCAACTTCTTCAGCCCTGCACCACTCTCCTGCTTCTTAGTCTTAGACACACACGCACGCACGCACGCGCGCGCACGCACGCACACACAAGCTCAGACTTGCATACACATATGTGCACAAAAGAGACGACTCCATCCAGTCTGGTTGCTGTTGACGCCGTTGTTTCCTTCGGCAGTCAGTCATAGGGAGCTGCTAAACAGCACATTTGTGATGAACCATTTCTGTCCAGTGCATTTCTGCAGAGCCAGTTGGTAGCCAAACTCATTGTCGCTGTTTGCTACAAGCTCTAGGCATCTCTTTGATTTCCTGTTTTGAATGGATCCTCCCTGAAAAGATAAAAGCAGCCTGGTTAAATTTGTGCCAGGCTCCAGAAGAGGAAAAAATGTCTGCACAATGTATCCTGCCTCTTTTAAACCCACACTGCTGTGAATGGTTCTAGATGTAAGCTGCTGAGGAGCCCTAAGCTGGGTGTTTTGGCTGATTCACACCATCCTCATCGGGCCATCAGATAGCATCAACACGGTTAAGGGCAAAAAACAGCAATGTGATTACCAGCTTTGTCATTAGCTTTTTTCCTAGCAAGGCTCTGGATGAAAAAGCACTAAATCAAAAGAGGAAAATGAGACATAACCACAATGACAGCCATCCCAGACAAATGAGGAGGAAGAGAAATTGAAACCAGGGCATGAAGGACACAAATACCTCATGTTAGGTTTCAGAGCTATTACAATATTGTTTAAAAATCATCATTTAATAGACAAAATGGAGGCCAGAGGAACAGCAAAAACCTTGTGTAAAATGAAATAAGGTCCAGCAATTTATAAACTTTAATATGACAGCAGCTGCCAGAGTATGAACAGAATGAGACCATCAGCTCAGTAAAAATATTGAAGCATGTCTTCATGAAATGAGGCAGGATTTTCTCATTACAGTGTCAGGGCTGACAAAGGGCAAGTGACTGAAGAGGAGGCCTTCAACAGTCAATGCAGTGTGGAGAGAGCTGTGAGGGGAGAGCTCTTTTCAATGTTATGAGAGGAATGCAAAGGGATGTGGGAGAAAAAAGACCCAAGGATTGGACAGGTTGTACAGACCCGGTGCTAAATTATTCTTTCTATGTCTTCACAAGTGTTTGGCCTGCGTGCGAGGTTCAAGAGACGTTTTTATAGATAACAGATTGGTAGTAACTCTGGAAGTGGACATTTATAGACCTTTAAGACATGCACCAGTACATGGCGCACTGTGTGGCACAATGAAAGAAATATCCTGAAGAATTGCAGCTGTATAGACACAGATGTGTTTCTGATTCTCCACTGAATCCCCATTCCTGGTACAGAAACTGAATATTTTATATGATAACCACATGATATTCATTTAAGATACTGTTTGCGAGGTCAAATCTCATAATGAAATCTGACTACAAAGCCAGGAAATGGAAAATAACTTCTACAACTTCCACTTTTTCAGTCCTATGTTCCTCGTCAAGGTGCACCAACCCCGGTAAATGGTACTGATACCAAGATATAATCATTCCTGTGACTTAAAAAAATTGCCTTTGTTTAAGCAGCATCAGCATCCTTTATTCAGTGTCCCATGCAGTACGCTCCATGCTGCATTTTTTTTAAAAAGCTTCTCCCATTCCTGGTGAACATCTTCCCTGTTTCAGCCCACTTGTCAGCCAATCAGCATGTGACAACAGTTCAGCAATGTGCAGTTTTGGAGGACTGCATGTTTGTGGTGGGTGAAAGCTCCTCTCTGCAAACTGTCCATATGGAAATCCATATACAAACAGACAACTGCGGGACCGTAAATGACACCCTTTTTTAGTGAGCACGCTCAGAAACAGAAAACGTTGATAACCACCTTCATCACACTCATTATCTCCAGGTTTTAGCTTTTGTTGCACCAGCTAATGCAAAGAAAGTCTCGGTGTATTGAACTTGCTTCATAACACATCCCTCTGCTGGTGCTCCAGTCATATCCAAACAAATTTTTCTGACATTTGCAATTTGTGCTTTTGTGCACTATGGTTACACGTGCCCATTAGCAATAACCATCCAGAAATTTACAAAGAAAGCTTCAACAAAAGTTTAATTATAACTTATGAACTTTCCTAAGTTTTGTAATGTTATTTCATTGTATTCAGTATCAAAGGAATCTGCTGATGGCTTTCTGTACACCCAACCCTGCAAAGAGAAACTAATTCTGGGTACTGTTCAATGTGTCAGCAAAAAAGGTGTCACAGTCCATTTTCTTTTGCTTATCTAATTTAGGGTCATTGGAGTCTGGAGCTTTTCGCCCTGTGCCCAGCTGTCACAGGGCGAAAGGCAGAGTACACCCTAAATGTGGCCCAAAGTCATAGTACTCAGAGTAACTGAAGAAAACATGCAAAGTCCACATTCACAGTGTGATAAAAAATAAATATATAAAACTTAGGGCATGATTATCCCTTTCTAAATCCCATTTTGGATAATTATATAAGTATATCTGTATTTTAATTCCTGGATGCAGCTATTTTTCTGGCTCTTGCACAGAAGGATGAAATCCTTATTCTTAATCCTGCCTGCAAAACAATTGTCTGATTGATTTGCAAATGGGGGAGACGGACATCAATGAGCACAATGGAAGCCCTACTGGAATTGCTGCACAAACTGAGCACCTGGGAGGTGATTCATAGATCTGGAAAGTGGCCATTGTAAAAGACAGAATCCCTGCAAATCCGTAACTTTGGATGATAAAAGTAGGAGCTCTGGGTTTTAATCAGCAAACTTGTCTACATGAAATCTTGGTACAGTTTCTTAAAAAAGCACAACGAATGTGTGGAAGCGTATGATATATGAGAAGGCTGTTATTTGAATTTGTTACAGAATAATAAAAACGGCACCATCCACAAATTATACAACCAAACTTTACCATTTACGTTTTCCTTCTAATCTACCACTGTGTGAGTAATCTTTACATCAAAGCAAACAATTCATTTATTTCTCAAATTGAGGACAATGGAAATCACACTGTGGCTAATGAGAGGCTTTTAGAGTGAGTAAAGGATGTGAGACAATTTTCCACATTTCATTAGAAAGAGATTAAAAATATCTTTATCTAACCAGGTTTTGTGCAGCATTTGAATTAAGATAAATCAAACTTTTTCCCTCTTATTTGTAGAGTACTCCATCTCCTAGAGTTGCAATAGCTGCATAAAGGCGATTTATTTGTGTTGAAGCTTGATTCTTTGTGCAGCTAAAACTGCCAATAATTGATGGCAGGTTTCAGAGATGTATGCTCAAGCCTTGCTGATATGTCCTCATCCTACTTACTAAACTATACAACCTTAACTAAAACTACCATGTAAAGATCTGAAAGGGGATATATAGAACGTGATCTCGAGTGTGGAAAGACCTTTATTGCACTGTGTGCCTGCCAAACCAAACAGACATAGTCGAAGCAACGCCGCTCTTGTTACAGCAAGCCTCTTTAAAAGCACTATTTTGGGATTTTATACATAAAAACGAACAAAAAGAACATGAATCTGATGGTGCCCTGACAGCAGAGCAGACAGTATGTGGAGTATCAAGACCGAATGAAAGCATGTAAATCAAGTAAAGCAAGTAAATCAAATTTGCTCCACTGCTATTGAAATACCACCGAGCCGCTAATGAAGTGGGACATTCATTAAGTTTCAGCAAGTTTTTGTGTCCAAATGAGCTGAACAGAACTTAACTGGTAACTAAACCACCTACACAATTACAGACTTTTTCTGAATGCTTAAACACTAAAAGTAATCCTTGTCTGAAACCAAACAGTACACTGTGTGGAATGTGGATTTTAGAGGATCCAAAATGCATTATGCAGGAGGCAGAGAATGAGCTTTTTGTGCTGATAACCATAAAGAGGAAAAGCAATGCAAAGCACAGGAACAAGGCAGGAACATGCCGAACCTAACAGATGACAGGACAAAGGACAGAGGGAAGACAGGACTATATACTATAGATAGTGTGACTGATTTTAAGTGTTCCCTTAATTAGTTTTAGCAGAAATAATTCAATTTTATTTTATTTATTTAGCACCAAATCTGAGAAACAGTCACCTCAAGCAGCTTTACATTGTAAGGTGAAGACCCTAAATTACCAATCAGATAATTCCCTATGAGCAAGCTTGGAGACAGTAGTAAGAAAAAAACTCTCTTAACAGGAAGAAACCTCTCGCAGAACCAGGCACTGGGAGGGGAAGATTCAACACTCAGAGACAGCACAAAGCTCTGGGACCAGGACACCATTAACACTTGTAGCTAAAGCTTTTACTGTACAAAGTGTGTGGATGCACACTTGGTTTTTCCTGCTATAACACCCTTTTATAAAACTATAACTCTACTTCACAATCTCGAGAAAAAACATCCTCAGGGATGTGAACAAAGTCTGATGGCCCGACCAGCAATGAAGGTTCTCATTTTGCTCTGTTCTCATTTTTAGCACAGTTTGTTTTGCTTACCTCCAAATGCACTTACTATTGTTTGAGGCATTTTACTGTATTTTAAGAAGAAACCTTTTTCCCATTTACTTATGCTGATAATGTTCAGAACACACAAACACATCTGAATGCCTGTGTCTATGTGTGTTTACCAAAAACCTTCATTGGTCACTGGTATGTGCTGCAAAAAAGAATGAACAAAACCCACAATTTTTACTGCCGGTAAGAATTTGGTGCTTTCTGTCCTTATTTGAATGATGGATAGCACTAACGTAACAATGAGTTTTATGGGAACTGTTTGCTTTTGGAAGCGCTATATAAGGTTCTTCCTGCAGGTCTGCGTTATGGGTATTTACCTGAGTGAAGAGCCAGTGGAGTTTCATGCGCTTTTCTGCAGCATAACTGCACTCGATGAGGCGGGGTCTGCTATTCACATCCACCAGGCACTTGTTGTCATCGTCGTCAACGGTGGGACTGAGGAGCCCGATGTGGAGCCGCTGCGTACTGGTGTAGTAAACATTCTGAAATAAACAGCAAACCTCGCTATAAGCAAACTACATGCTGCTTTACTCTACACTGTTGCGGTTGACATTTAGATAATGACCCTTCTACAGCTGTGTGTGCCATACAGGTATTAAACTATGCAGCAAATGAAGCTTGCTCTTGGGTTTTTCTTGCAGTATGAAAGAGAGATCTGTGAGGTTGATTTACATGCATTAAAGATGCATATTTATACTGCTTTTCTGACTGAACACAGACCAAAGAGAGACCAGGCGAGGCAACAAAAGAAGCTCATTGTTAATTCAGGAATGTGGGGGGGAAATAATTGTGCTTTCTCTGGTGGAAACCTTCCCAACAGCTTTTTTTCAAGGGCAAATGTTTGCTCATATTAAGCTGATAAAGCTGTAAATCATTTGCAAGAATGAAGCAAAAGAACCAGTTATGTATTCACTGATACAAAACGTGCTTCGGTTTGGTGGCGAACACACCGATTGAAAAACACAAACGTAATGTACTATACTGAAACCGCTCAGTCATGCAGGGGTGGAAGGTAAATAAGCAAACCTTAGTGTGCTACTTGATTACTTTATTATACAATACAGTGTGCTATTACTTTCAATTTTACACACACACATTTTTTTACAAAAACATGTTATGTTGGTACCCACTTACATATCTCTAATTTTTCGTTATCAGTTTTATCAAAGAGTCATTTCAAAAAGATACAATTATATGACATTTAACAAAAAGGCAAAGTTCAGCTAGAAGCCTAAAGCAATGAAAGGAAATTAATGTAGCTTTGTTTTCTTCTCTTTTTTTTTTTTCTCTCCGACTAATCAGCTCACCAGATTTATCTGGTGACCCACTGGAGGGGCACAACGCCCACATTGGCTGCCACAGTATCTAACTGTGTAGTCCAGAAAATAGTTAAAATTAGCTGTATGCCTCCACCTTGACCAGTCATAAGAACAAGAGTAAAATGTTATTTACATCGATGGATCATATCAGCCGTCTGAATATGCCCCATTGCATGCACAGCAAGTATAGCGTTACTGTTGTTAATGCTGTCGGTTTACGTAAGCAGAATTGTGACTTGCGTATTTTTGCATCATTTACAAGTACACTTAAAAAAAGCACATGTACTTCTATTGGCAGATTAAAACAAAGGGATAAAAACAAAACTCAAAGGAGAATGCACGTTTTCTTTAATTAAAGCTTTATTAAAAAAACAAACAAAAAAAACCCCCTTTTTTTTCTGCTGATTGGGTTACTTTTACTCTAATGTTATTTGTCTCATAATGGCCAAATTACATCCTGCCTCTTTTACACCAGACATTAAACAGTCTGATAAGTGTGATTTTTTTTTTTATTCGTCTGTGCTGCTCACTTTTGGAAATGTGCAAGCTGCCAGGCCGTTTGTGGCGGCAGCTCCTATTGTTGCTGTGCTTAAGTCAGTATGTTTTATTAGTGCTCGAGCTGGAGGGCTGTATGTTTGCTGACAACATGTTCTGCTGTGGGAGTGTAAGCTTTGTATTACTCTTTCTTTCATGTGTACCTTAGCAGTTTTCTTTTAGCACATTTATGTAGTGCTTTTACTGCGGCACTTTGGACACAAAGTCTCTAAAAGCAACATCTACGAAAAGTAGCTGACACTCAAAATGAGTCATTCTGACCAACTACGGTGTACGTTTGCAACAGTCATTGTATCTGTACCAATATAAGAGCAATCCAAGGACTAATTCCTCCCGATGATGTAACAGTGAAACATAAAAATAGAGCAGACTAGATTTGTCTTGCAGCCGAGATCCCTAATCTCATTAGAAATGCTGGTGCTACTCCAATCCTTTGTTTGATATGCCTGGATTTATAGCTCAAAACAGATTTATAATTAGCAAGCTTTAGGTTATCTAGGTCTCAAAAAAAAAGAGCTAAGTTAAATTTGTGTTTTATTGTGTTTTAGAAAAAAATAATTATTACAATCCGTAAAGCTTACAAATATATCACTTAAGATTTCTCCTGAATGAGTTTTAAATTGTACAGTGGTGTACAAATAAACACAGGCCACGTGTGAAGCCCATCCAGTAGTTTCATTTGAATGGAAAGGGATAATGTGAGATCAAGCCACACTCTATAAGACAGGTTTACAGCTGTCACAGCAAGGTTAAACAGTCTGAAAACAATCTGCTCAGATGTAATGGGACGGAGGGATCGATATGCTGGAAGAGGCTGGAAAAAGTAAACGATAATCACGCTGTGCTAACATTGGAAGACGCAAACTCCCTCCTATTTGGGCCGACATACATCCTGAACAAGCGGTCCAGACAAACAGCAAGTGAAAAACAATGAGAAAGAAATGAAATGTTTTTATTTTAAATAAAAGAAAGATGGAGAGAAAGATTTAGGTACAATATAGTATAATTGAAAATCTGTTTTTTTTTTTACGTTTTGTTGATAATGTGGTTCCTTTAGGAGGTCTCACAGCTAAATGGAAATGTACTGAACATAGAGACAGGTGTATTTAAAAACATCAGGGACTGATGTAAAGGGCAAACAGAAGCTCAGATCCTGTTTTATGATGTCTTGCTACAATCAGAGGAGGACGTATGAGTTATTTTTCTTCAAGTTAAAATGAGTTTGGGTAAGAAAACCCTAAAATAGAAATAAGATATGGAGGTGTTATATTAAATCTGGCAGTTTGCTAAATGCTGAAGTGCTGCAGATACAGAAAGAGGGTTTGGGAGAGCTCTAACCTGTGGTGTCATCCCGTGGCAGAGATACAGGATGGGTACGTTGTCATTGTCAGGCCCCTGGTCCAGACACAGATCAGTCTTCAGGGAGTTTTTCAACTGAGAAAATGCACAAAGAAACAAAAGATGTGTTCTTTTTTTGTCAGCAGTATAACTGTTTACAGTCACATAATATTTTACACTCTCAAAATGTGTGCTTTCATCAGTAATCGTATCTAATTTCAACAAGGCTCACACGGCGAGGTGCCGAGCTCCCATTCAAGTCTATCTCAATTAAAAGACAACTCAATGCACTCTTTTCTAGTACACCTTGATCTATCCACCTCTCTTAATTTATTAAAGAAGCTACAAAGAAAACTGAAAAGAAACAAGAGAGGAGAAAAAAAGGATTTCGCTGTCCTGTTGAATTGCACTCAGAGGAAGAATTCTTGACCAACCGTAAGAGTTTAACTAACTGAACAAAAAAATCCAATTATTTAAGTTGGTAAATTATGTGTCACTTTATTACTCTGTCCATTGATCCTGGGACCATTTTATAATGCTTACTACGGCACAAGTGTTTTTTCTCTTTCTGGCAGAAGCCCTGTTATTTCTTTAATTTGTTACCCCCCAAATCTGTGAAAAATCGATGATGTACAGAGGACGCTCCTGCAAGAAAATGACATTTCCTGTGCGTTTTTTTTCATGTGTGGTCAGTTCTATTTGTTCTGCTAGCGTAAGTAATGATGATGTTTTTGTAATACAAAGTTCTAAATGTCAAAGTACTACATGTTTGATCAGTAAGCTAAAAACAACCCTGGAACCGAGGGAGGGAGCTGCTGCATACTACAACTGTTCAGCGCCGCAGTGCATTATTTCTTCTTCCACAGGGGAGGAAATTATTATCAAGACATTTAATACTTCCTGCTGCAGTGCCTGCTTTTGCTATGAAAATGCTTCAACAAGCCTGTGTAGGTTTGGAGTCGCAAACCAGACAAAGGACAAAGGAGACAAAGGAGAACTACATTCACTTGCCATTTCATTAGGTACATCTGTTTAACTTCTTCTTAATGCAAATATCAAATCAGCCAATTATATGGCAGCTGTGCATTTAGGCATGTAAGCATCAGGTCATCAACAGGTCAAGTTCAAATTGAGCTGACAGGAAGTCAACAACAACTCAAATAACCACTTATTACAATCAAGGTAGGCAGAAGAGCATCTCTGAATGCACAACACATCGAACCTTGAAGCAGATGTTTAGAGCAGCAGAAGAACACACCGGGTGCCACTCCTGTCTGCTAAGAAAAGGAAACTGCGGCTACAATTTGAAAATCACCAGAATTGGAAAACAGAACGCTGGAAAAATGTTGCCTGGTCTGATGAGTCTTGATTTCTGCTGTAGGGTCAGTAATGTGAACACACAGATCCATCCTGATTTAGGGTGCTGCTGCTGGTGCTGTAATGTTGTGAGGGAATTTTCTTGGCACACTTTTGGCCCCGTACCACCAAGTGAGTACTGTATCTAGGGAATGTTTTCAGCCCCCTTTTGAATCAATGCCACAAATGATTAATGCAGTTCTGAAGGCAAAAGAGGATCCAAGCCAGTACTAGTGAGGTGTAACTAATAAAGAGGCCAACAAGGTTTACATCCCACAGAAACCATCTAATACCAACATCAATCAGACAATTTCAATGAAACTCACAGAATATGAGGATTAAGGAGTAATTACAGAAAACAGAGAAGACACTAGGCCTTGTTAAAACATCTTAACATGAATCATCTTCTAAATCCTCTTAAACTAAGTTTTACTTTATAAAAATGTAAATCTGAACTGTTACGCTTCATGAACATGACTCAGTCTTTGAGGCCCAGAGGGTTATTCATGTGCGTTATGACAAAGGTCGGCATGATTACAAGATACAAAGTGCACCGCGGGGAGCTCAAGGATAGTGGTTTGTGCAAGGAGTGAATTAGGCAAAGATGTGAGATCAGAAGAACACAGCTAGGGATGATTTCAGCTCTCCAGTTGCTCCGGGGATGTCTACTTGTATCTGATAATCCCCAGATCCATAGGCAGCACATGCCCACATCAACATTACAGGTCCGAACATTTTTAGAGCTGAAAAAAAACACAATAAATATATGAGACTAAGCGACACCTGTGGGAACACAGTCACACTAAAAAAAAACATCAGTGTACCTTTAGCTTTGAAACATGACGTTCCGCTGTTTCTGAATGAAATACGTGGGTGGAGTATTGTTATAAGAAGGATTTAAAAATGAAATCCTTCAGATTTGATTGGACTGCTCTAATGTGTGCACAGCAAATACAAAGCTGGATAGGAACAGGAATGAGATACAAAGCTGTAGAGGACAGAGATGAGCGAGAAATAAATAGACCTCAAATGTAGGAAATTTTTGGCTGTAGGAATATCTACCACTTTGGTATAAACCTTTGTAAAGGTTTAAAAAAACTGCAGATCCTTCTTACACATGATTTAGCAACGTCTTTTTGTTTCTGTTAATTAATTCTGCAACATGGCATTAATTCAAAATATAGGCTGCGGCCAGAGTCATAACAAACTGGCACTTTCTTGGGTCATCATTTCAAAATCCTTCATTTTATAACCAAATACCTGTGAAAACTTAACATATTTCCAATATTTTTCCCTCTCTCTCTTTTTGAGCTACATTGTATCCTAGGTTTAAGTTTTTTTTTTTTTTATTTTTTTAACATTTTTTT
>VUQJ01000444.1:23883-39695 GCA_015108635.1 Andinoacara biseriatus
AAATGGGTAAAACAATTCCAATAATTTCCATGAGATTTCCTTTTTTCATTGTACATTGCACTGCGGACAAGCTGCTGTTCCCCAACTTAAAAATCTTGTGTGACTTCAGCAACATCAATGACACAGTCACTGACCTCCAGGGGAATATTCCAAGCCATGTAGACGTGGCTTTTAAACTCATCCATCCAAACTTCTGCAACTCTGAGGGCGTTTCGACGTACATGAGCCGTCAGGTCCTCGGTGTAGGGTTTATGAGCACGCTCTATGTGGGCGATGTGAGCGCAAGGCAGGACCTCGACGCTACCTCCACACTGCCACACCTGGTTTTAAAAATTCCAAATACAAAGAAACACAGTTGTTGTTGTTTTCACAGTACAAACCCAGGTATTCAACTGCTGTATTCCTAAAGGTGTATCTTAAAATATTCAATTGTATCCTTCCAGCAATGAAAGAGAACAATACCCCCGAAGACTTTGAGAACACAGCTGCACCAAAGGCTGCACAGATGTTGCTATTACACACTGTAGGGCCTTGCACCTGATGCTCATGCTAGCAATCAGACCCTCTATAGAGCACTTTAAATGTCTAAAGTATACTTTAGAATGAGAATGAGTTTCTATAAAGCTCAATTTTCTGTGCTGCCAGGGCTGACAGTAGTTATGAAAAAGATAACTTTACTGCTGAGTGGTTTGTTTACATTGTTGAAAATCTGAATTTTCTCTTCTGTGTTGATCTGTGAACCTTTTTCTGTTGTTTTTACCTCAAAGGGCACTTTGTTAGGTACACCTGTTCGACTACTCGAACGCAAAACTTAAATCAGCCAATCACATAGCAGCAAGTGAATGTATTTAGGCATGTAGACGGCAGTCAAGACGACTTGCTAAAGTTCAAACTGAGTGTCAAAATGGGGAAGAAAGGGGATTTAAGTAATTTTCAATGTGACATGGTTGTTGGTGCCAGACGGGCTAGTCTGAGAATTTCAGACACTGCTGATCTACTGAGATTTTACCCCACAACCATCTTTCGGCTTTACAGAGACTGGTCTGAAAAACAGAAGCTATCCAGTGAGCGACAATTCACTTGGAGAAAATGCGTTGTTGATGCCAGAGGTCAGAAGAAAATAACCAGACTTCTTTAAACTCATAGGAAGGCAACGGTAACTCAAATAACAGTTCATTACAACCAAAGTATGCAGGAGAGGATCTCTGAATGCACAAAAGGCTGACCATTGAGGCAGATAGGCTTCATCTGCAGAAGACAAAACCAGGTGCCACTTCTGTCAGCTAAGAACAGGAAACTGAGGCCACTGTTTGGATGGGCTCACAAAATTGGATAAATGTTTGGTCTGATTCTGATATCTGCTGAAGCATTGAGATGGTAGGGTCAGAATTTGGCACGAAAGCATGGATCCATCCTGCCTTCTGTCAACAGTTCAGGGTGCTCCTGGTGTAATGTTGTGGGGGATATTTTCTTGGCACACTTTGGGCCCCTTAGTAAGAAAAGAGTACACATACTGCTGACATTAGTTGTTGACCATGCCTGTTCCCTCATGACCACAGTGTACCCATCTTCTGATAGCTACACTGTGGACAAGATGCCTTGCCACAAAGCCTCCACAGTCACCAGAACTCAATCCAATAGAGCATGTGGTGTGGGGTGTGGTGGAACAGGAGATTCCCATGATGGATGTGCAGCTGACAAATCAGCAGGAACTGTGTGATGCTAGTGTGTAAATATGGACCAAAATCTCTGAGGAATGTTTGTTGAATTTGTTTTGCAGAGAATTAAAGCAGTTCTGAAGGTAAAAGGAGTCCAACCTGGTACTGGGAAGGTATACCTAATAAAGTGTATGTATAAAATGTGTGTTGTACTAGTTAACCCATGATTCTGTTCTAATGCTTACATCGTACCTGAAAAGAGAATGTTTCCCAGGTGTAAGAACATTTTGGGAAACTTCACAGTCAATGCAGTGGATCATGATGACATCTAGGCTGCTTAAAGCACGTACTGGATAACAAGCAGAGCCCCTTCATTACCTCTGCTGCCTGCTGTATCCTTGACTGTGAAGAGGGAGTGCCCATGGTGGAGAATGTTGATAGTCCCAGTGCCTGGGAGGAAAAGCTTGACTCCTTGATAAGTAAAAGCTAGTGGCACTAAGTCCTCATATAATGAAGACCTCTGGGAGACTCAATGCCCTGTTGTATGACTCTGTGCAAACTTTTCCCAACTGTAATAACCTCTTCCAGGAAAATGGAGATAGTTAATGAACCCAAACTGCTGACGAAAGGGAAATTTTGTTAAATACAATACACTTGAATAATGACAAACATTTTTAATGGATTTCTGTTTTTGAAAAAACAAACAAACTTTTTAATCAACATAAATTGAAATATTAAAATGGTTGTTTAAGTGATTGTGGTTATTATAAAACAGAATGAGCAATTTAAATTTGAATTTAATTAGTAGTTTTTTTTTATTAACATTAAAACATCAAAAAGATTGTAAATTTCAGAGTAAGCAAAAAATCCATCTTTCAATGGAATGAAATGAGAATTCAATCTTGGAGGGATATGAATTAGAAAATAAATTGGGCTGTACAGTGCTGCTGATTGCTATCTGAAGAAGCTGAATGGCCTCGCAAAGCAATCCAAAGACTTCAAAAACGCAGTGATGATGTGTTCTTCGGCGTACATGCCCACATTTGTGTGGGTTCGTCACAGGAGATGTCACTAACAGAGCCTGTGGAGGACACTCAGAAATCACTTAAATGTGTTGAACTCAGCATTATCCCAGAACACCCAAAGTGTCAGTGTGAATAAGGTTTAAATGATCACACTGGGCTCTTAGTCAGCCCAGCTGACATCCTTCCTGTTATTTTCATCAACCCAGAGAAACATAAAAAGCATTTGGTGCAAATGAGCATCATCCAGGAGAAAGAACAAACACAAGCTGCGGCGTAAACTGTGGATATGATTGGTGCAACAATCTCTGAAGATGAGTTGAATTGTAAGTCAAGCAAATTTGCTCATGCATTTATTTGTTTTGTTTGTTTTTAAACCTCAAATTCAAAACACGGCATCTGAATTCTTGGTTGGTAATGAGCTGAGGATTATGTACATAATAATGTACTTAATGGTCCTTGGTGAGATTTTGCTGGAAAGCAACTGATCATACAGTACGTCTATTTAAAAGTTCAGGCCACAAAGCCCACTGAGGATCAGCTTGATTTATTTATTACCCATTTTAAGGTGCACATCAGGTTAAGCTTGTCTCATTCCAAGCAGATTTCTGCGAGTGGTACCGAGTCACTGGTTCATGTGGTTCTTAATGCCTCAAAAGAAACTGCTCAGTCGCAGCAGCTGTTGCTTCTGTGTCCCAGAAGAAAACTAAAACACCAGATTAAAGACTAATATTCTTAGTCATGTACAGTTTCCAAAAGGAGATCAGTGACATAACTTTATTTTACACAGTTACAACAAGGAAGCTCAAAATCCAGTTGAGTGCATGTATGCAAATCGGTTAACAGAGTGATCAACTATAAAAAACAAAAAACATCATCATAAACAACAACAACAACAACAACAACAACAAAAATGGTAACATGGCAATCAAATCTGGCTACTGTTTGTTTTTGGGGACTCGATCACATTTAATCAGAAATTAATAATTTATTTACCATTTAAGATATTTCTGAGAAATGAATCAACCAAAACTTTTCATCCTTTATATTTTGCTGTTTTAACCTGTGTCTGTTGTCTCTTACTATTATACAAGAAATCTCTGTTTGTGATCTCCTCGTGCACATCAGGAGTTGAGCAACCAAAATTAGCACATCTGTACATCTCAGGCCCCCAAAGGCTCTTATACATATCAGATATATACTTACTTAACAGGCTAAAATGACCCATTTGGGAAATTTATGCACCTATAGGTGCACAATTTGTGACTCTTGGCCAAGTAAATGCTCACAGTGATATGCTACATCATGAACATGTTTGCCGTCTTAACTGTCAGCATGCTAGCATTTCCTAACTAGGTTGAGTCTGACTGGATTAATATTAGTTTTGCAGATATAAAAAAAAAAAAAACACTGAAAATTTGACCATTAATAGTATTTGATTAAAAGCTTAGAGGGAAGGTTAGAACCTAATGACGTGGAGCTCAAGAAAATATTTACTGAGACATTTCCTTCAAAACTAACCATGAACCAACCTTGTGGTTACAACTAAGGGGGTTTTATCCTCTTGGGAGTCTATCTTTACCATAATTAACAGAAATTCATCAAACAGTTATTTTGGTCTGTACCAAAGTGGAAGACTGGCTGGCCTCGGCAGCCCCGATGGGATCTGGTAAAAGTCTAGAGACGAGTGGATAATATATGACTTTGGAGGGCAGCTGCGATGTTTTACTGCACCAGTTTTTTCAGCTTAAACAACTGTGCCAGCATTTTATAAAACATGGTCATTCACAGCTTGTAAACAGCATGATTCTCCATTATTTAATGTCAACTTTCTTTTCTGACACTGAAAAAAAAGAGAAGAAACAACAGAGAGTTTTCCCCTTTGTTATAGCCCTGCAGTTAACCACTAATTTCCAGCTGCCTGTTTCTAAATTAATTTCAAGAAACAGGCCATTACTGTCAGGACCGAGGTCTGAGCCTATGATTATTATGCATGCCTATATTGTTATTCTTTTCAAAAAATACAAAGCTTTATATAGTTGCCTTCCCCTTGAATGATCAAACCCACCACCTAATTTGCATGTTCACTCATACAATCTTTTTTCCAGCGTGCCGCTCAAGCAAAAACAGCACAGCTAAACAGCACTGCAGCAAACAATTACACTACACTTTACTCCGAGGAGCTGGCACAATCTTGGATGAGAGACTACTCTCAATCCCCGTGCTGTCAAACAGGAGTTCTAAAAACCTAATCGTGACACTTAATTAGCCCTTGTCATTACGGATGGTGGCAATGTTAACCCGCACTGTGCTACATATAAATCACTGCTCAACCACTTACAGTCCACGAGGCTACTTTGTGTTATTAAGAGTCAGGTCCTCACTCCGCCAAGTCTGCCTGACTCCTGACGATGGAACAGTCTCAGGCAGGGTTGCACAACCTCTCTTTTTCCTTGTAAACTTAAAACTCATCTTCTCAAGAAATACCTCACGTCACCCGCTCCCTCTTGTATCACACCCCGTTCTGCCATATCCTCTCGCAAATATACTCATGTTTAAATATCCTCTTCCTCACCATCTAGCTCCTCTTCCTCTTAATTTCTTTTTGTAGAACTTTTCTGCCAGAGAGGCTGTCTCACATTACAGCTGTGTTTGCTTAGATCTATTACCAGGGCACCATCAGTCTGAGCCTAAGCTAATTTCACTGCTGCCCTCATCATAATTTGCTTTGGATAAGAGCAAGAGCTAAATACCTTTAATGTAAATGTAATGTGAGTGGAAGTACTTTATTCATTTTTCTGTGTAGTGGTGCCACTTACCAAACAGGAGTGTGCAGCGGTTTAAAGTGGATTTTGATGAGAGTAGCCACAAGGTTATTTTTGCTAAATCTTTGAGGATAGGAATTTTATGGTGCAGCAATAGTCATAATCAAATCACATGTATGCAGGCTTGTCTACTTAATAATTTCATGAACTTTTGGCAACCTCTAGTTTGTACATCTTTCACAGCCTTAAAGTACTCCACCCATAATCGTTAGCGTGTCAAATATTCACTCCCTGCAGGCTTAAAAGGCAGCGTGTAAGATGTTTGTGTTTTTCTTCTTCACTGAGAACAGCAGCTACTTGAAGTTGTGTTACCAACAACTGATTTCAAGATTTTCACATGGAAAAAAAAAAAGAAGATGAAGATGAACATAAAACATCTCGAAACACTCATTTGGCATGAAACACTTCTCTCCTGCCAAATATGCTCAGGATAGCTGAAAAGTGCTGCCTTTGTTACTCCGTGTTTAACTGAAAGATACACACATTTTACATGAATATTATGGATTGTAGACTACTATAATTATATAGTGACAGATTACTGAATTCTAAATGCTCTTGCAACCTAAAATAGCACAGATTGCTTACGTCCAAGGCCAGGAGTTGGCATTTGATTAGCCTCTATAAACAGATTATGTGGATCGGTTATAAGATTAACTCATCTGGAGTCATTCTGGTTAAAAAAAGAAAAGAAAACAAAATTCAACCTGCAGCAACATTTCTAAAGTAGCCCAATTCCACCTGGCCTTTCAACCCAGACTTCATGTCCTGCCTACCTGCCCTACCCAAGACAGCCACTATGGCTAGTGGATATTCTCCATCTACTGCACGTATCATGCATTTCGAAAGGAACCCAAGTTAAGTGGACAACCTTTTGCTGTTCTTTGAATAACTGCATGCAAACTCTTAACAGGTATTGTGCAGCCACAAACTGCAATTAACACAATGCTGTGATTGTGTAATATATGTCTTTTTAAGTTGGATAAAAAATTACCCAAAACATGACATGTCCCTAAACTACACGCTACGCAATTCTGAAACAGTTTTTATACAGGATGAATAAATGTGCTAATCTGTCTTTTATACATCTGTCTAAGTTGATGTGAGGTAGTGTGCAGAATTTCATTGTGCATTTTTTTTTACACAGTGACAATAAAGGAATTTTTAATCTACAGCATCTGCATATAGTGAAATGTAAGAAACATACAGGATCATTTAAACATTATGAGCATTATGGGATGTCTCCTTGAGGATGGGGAACATATTGGAGACATTGAGGATTTAAAAAAATTATATAAAATGAAGTCTTAGAGCTAATGTTCATAAGTTCATGTATCAGTCTTGCTATAACTGCATCCTGGAGGTGTGAAAATGAAATGTGGTGCATTTTTCTGTTAAATACCATGCCCTTTAATAAAAGCTGGCATACATTTGAATGCCAGTAGATATAATACTATGACATATCTATCTTTGAATAGATTTTCAGCAGGATACCACAACTATTTTTGTGATAAAAACAAGAATCAGATGGAAAATGGTGCACAAATTAGAGTCTTGCTTATGTAAATGAGCAAATCATCCTATAAAGTGACACACTGTGATGTAACAATCATCCAGAGATGCTGATGTGATCACCTTGATGTGACAGCTTGTCTGTGACTGATGTCAAACCAGAAAGGAAACACAACAGCAAAGGAAACACCCACAACAAGAAAAGCTGAACCTCTACAAAGTCCTGTGATTTCCTACATGCTACTTTAGCAATTTTATTTTTTTCACTTCATGCTTGTCTGTGTATCTGAAGGTATCTGCTTTCATCTTCCTGCACAACCTCTCCTGTCCCTCCAGAAACCTTAACTGGCTTTTAAAAACTCCCTAATATTTCCCACTGCATTCATTTCACATTTCCCTGGTATTTTGTGATAATAAAACCCTTCACATCAAAGCGCAGACTTACTTTAAAGGTAAAGCTTGGCTTCCTCTTTTGCTGCCCAGAGCGCAGCGTTAAAGCACTGCAGACAATTGGTATAGAATTTCCACTGAGCGTGCATCAGCTTGTACTCTCTGTTGTTCGAAAAGCAAAGCACATTTCCTGTCCTCTCCACAGAAATGCTGAAACACTTACAGACAATCCTAAACTCACCAGGAAGAGTATTTCTAATTGAGCAAATCAGTCTTATTATGCACGTGTGTATGACACAATAAAAAAATTATGTTAATTTAAGCCAGGTTCAGACACTCACTTCATTATGTTAATATGTTGGCAATTTCTCATGTTGGTTTTTGCATTTGAATAAAAGTCACAGCCACAGAACTCCAAAATAGTCATAATCATGGTTTCCTTAAATGTTACATAATAAATAAATAAAGTCCATACCTGGAGCAAATTACAATTTAATTTGGGCTTGACCCAAAATTTTAGCAGAGTTTGACTCGGATCATCGAGAAGAGAAGCACCTCTATCAATTTACCTCACAGTGATGTTTTATTGCTCATTGAATCTGAATTTTTAGATCTAGTGATGCATATAACCGTGTCTCATAAATGCCAGTTTTAAACACAGTATAGTCTAACAGGTGTTTACTTTATGTGAAAATGGCACAACACCTAATTGGCATCTTCAAAAATTCTGCTGCCGGTTGTGAGAACTATAAAACCACAAAAACACAAGGTGAAGTTACAGGTGAAGTAAGTTATCCTCAGAATAACTGTAAAATTAAGCAACAGCTGTTTCTGTTACTTGAACATCTCCTAAACCAAACTTACTAATGGACATGGATATGCTAATGCTGTTGGAGTGTGGGCGATAAAACGAGCAACTAAATTCTATATTCCACCTAATAAATGGTGACACTGAAGAGAAAATTATAAGGGGATCTTCCAGCCTTGATTAGCGCAGTGAGAAGAGGGTGTGAAGGTCCCTCTTGCTCACTGTGGTCATTAATTAAAGCTCAGAGATAAACAGTCAGTCAAATGCAACATAAGTTTTAAAACCCACTCACTCACTCAGCATGTGGGGAGAACTCTCTTCATTTTCACATAATTTATTTTCAGCGCTATCAGTCCTCGCACACACCGTGTGCAAAATATTGTTAAAACATGTGAACCAGTGCATCAGCAAGTGTATAACGGCTAATACACATGTATGTATGCCTTCATGAATCCCATGACTGAATATTGCCAAGTAACTAAAGCTGGGGTACATGTTTTTATGTAATTTTTAGTATCTGAAAGAGACCTGCACCTCATCTGGGCTCTGTTTTAATTCATTCTAGCAAGCTTAGAACCTGACTATTTTAATTTTTTTTTATTATACTAAACAAGTAAATCTTACTTTCATTGTGATATTGTGATCTTTAAAAAAATATTTTCTGACATTTTAAAAAATGTCTAACTGATTTATAAATTAAATCATTGGCTTCACAAAGACTAGAAGCAAAAAAAACAAAACAAAAAAAAAAAACACAGAAGTTTTAAGCCCAGCGGGAAACATAAAGAAGTGTCCTGCAGTGGAAAGTATGGCTCCTTCTGGGATTACACCACAGACTGAAGACACTGAGAGAGTCTAAATCCACTGTGGCAAGATCTCCAAGATGCTTAGAACAACTTACTGCCAAGCACTTTGAAAAACTTTCCACAAGTGTGCCGAGGAGAAATGGTGATGTGTTGAAGGTAAAACTACCTTGTTTTGGTTGCTCTGTTTACTGGACTGTGTTATCATTTGCACACCATTCAAACATGCTAACTTTTCATGCGCATCCATCACTTTAACCGCCTGGTATTTTTGCTGACTCAGCTCTGAATGTTGCCCTTGAAAATAAGTAGCTAATAAGGAATAAATGCATATATATGCAATTTCTTAGGGCTGAGGTAATCCATACAGACAGCAATGTGAAAATTCATAGCCTTGAATTATTAATGTACCATCATCCAATCTTGTGAAAACATATAGTTTTCTGTTAAAGTTTGCTGTCATTTTTTATTACTTATTATTATTAAATGCTATTGTGCTAATTTGTGTTCAATTATAGTTTCAATTATGACGTAATTAATTGATGGTATAAAGTCACCCATATATAAAGTCTTTGATAAAGTGTGAATGATGACATATACAGCGCTGTGAAAAGTTTCGAGCAACTCCTCATTTATTTAGATTTTGCAAGGAAAATTGAAATTATGTGCATTAATTTGAGCTTGTAAAGTTCTAACAAGTTTGAAACTAAATATTTGGTTTGACCACCTTTATTCTTCAGCACATCCTGAACTCTCTGAGGCAGCTTCCTTGTAATTTCTTTAAATGGTCTTCAGGAAGAGTTGTCCAAGCTTTCTGAAGGACATCCAAAGCTCTTCTTTGGATGTTGGCTGCCTATTGCTCTCTATCAAGATGATCTCACCCTGCTTCAATAATGCTGAAGTTCAGGCTCTGGGGAGGCCAATCTGTGATTGATATTATTCCATTGTGTGTTTTTCTATCCAGATATACTTTAACTGCATTGCCAGTGTCATGCTGAATAATTAATCGGATGCTTGCCAAATGGTACTGTGTGGTAGACCTGAGAGTATTTTTCTGTATTCATACTTCTATCCATTCTTACAAGGTCTCCAACACTACTGGCTGAAATGCAGCCCCAAACCATGACAAAGTCTCCACTGAGTTTCCCTGCTGGCTGCAGACACTCCCTGTTCTACCTCTCTCCTGATGTCCTCCATACACACTGACGAAGATTTGACCCAAAAATTTCGAAATGGGATTTATCGCAGCATAAGACCAATTAATACTGATTTTCAGTTTGCTGTTTCGCTTCCTTCAGAATTACTTGTTGACAGCCACCCTTTCACTGAGACCATTTCTGATGGGGCTTCAGTGAACAGCTGATGGATCAACTGAAGGGCCAGATGCATCTCTCAGGTCTGTGTCCGGTCTTTGCTGGATTCTTTCCTATTTCTTAAGGACATGACTTTCAGACAATGTTCACCTGCTGTAGATACTTTTTAGGTCACTTTGTTTTTGGTCTCCACATGTCCAGTTTTCACAAAATCTTTAAGGCTATGCTGCACACGGTGACAAGTTTTTTTTGACTAAAAGCTCTGTATGAATCACCTTGTTGCTGCAAAAATCCTGTTTTATTGCTGTCAAATTGTGTTATCTTTGGCATTTTTTGTAGATTCAACTAAATAAATTAGAACAAATTATGTGCTTTTGCGACAGGCTGCTAGAAAGAATATGCCTAAAGATGCAATTTAAAACTTTATCTGAGTTTTCTGTTAAGTGGAAAACACACTGCTGGTTCATCCCTTGAGTTAGGCACCTTCTTATAATTCTTGATCGATTCATAGGTCACTGGCTTATTCCTTTGGAAATGGTCAGGCACAAGGACTGGACTGAAAATGAGTGAAAACAGAGTCAATGCCCAAAGAAAAACTTTGAAAGACTTTCAGAAAGTCTGGAGAACTATTACTCAAGACCACTTTACAAAAATTACCTGATAGTTTGGATTCTTGGAAGGAAAATAGGAAGAAACAAGGGGCGACTCAAGACTTTTGCACAGGGCTTTCTATCCGCTTGTCTGAATCCCCACAGAAGAATACAGTGTTTTTCTTTAAAATGCTACTGTAGACCAATTTTACTTCCAGAAGCAACAGCATAAAGAATTAAAACAGCTGCCTGTGTTATGAGCATCTCTCGGTATGTTTGTACTGGGTAAGTTCCCACCACTGAGAGGTGCTTTTACAAAATAAAACTCTGCAGTCTGAACCCTGATGAGCACAGTTTTTCTGTACAGAGTCGATATTAAATCCACTGAGTATTTTCTTTTCTTTAAATCCAAACAGTTTCCTTCGTACCCACAATTTTGCACTGACGTTTTGTGCTGATTATTCCTGGGTAAAGGTTTTCACATTATGATGAAGCACATTGTTTATCTTCACAGTGATATTTACTATGATACCAAAAGCCAAGAAAAATCAAAGCCCACAGAGCAAACACTACTAAGAGTTTTGTTTTCAACTAAATGTTTATACTTAACTTAATATTCTTCTTACCGTGTGGGTTTCTGCAAAATATATAGTTGAGATGAATATGCAAATCAAGCCATAACCACTTTCATATCACAAAAGAATGTGAGATAAATACAACTTTCAGCAGGGCAGAAAGAAATAATAAATACTTTCAGTAACTGGAAAAATGGCTTATGTTTTTAGTATAAAAAATGGAACCCAATGACAGTAGTATGGTCTTATAAGGCTGCCCCTAAGTTGAGTAATGTACCCTGGAGCTCTGCCATGCAATCCTTTGCAGATAAAAAATAAATACATTCTAAATCTGTTTTAAAATAAACAGGCCAGAGTACGGAAACCAGTCTGAGTTATGTGAGCAGACTTGTGTTCATTAGCAGCCACTGAAGTTAATGCTGTTAATATAGCTTCTATTAAAACAGTGTTTCTGCATTCGTTTCAGTACACTCTAAAAGCTCTGTAGTAATGTCCAGCTGCTTACTGCAAACCATGGCCATTTATATGACTTAAATGTGGCTCATATAGCATAACAGTATAACAAGGATCATTGTATGCATGAAGCTGCAACATTCCTCACTTTTGTACCAGAGGGCTGCAACGCTGTTCCCATCATCACTGTTAGAGAAAAGGCTTTCTCATTGATTGTGCTGTTGGTCTGGGATTACGCGGTGGGGTTCAATAGATTTCCAGCAGTACAGGGGTCATGGAACTCAATCAGTGCCGTCTTACAATTACAGACTGGGTCATTATGGTACAATGTTTTGTTATTCATTCATGTATGATTACAGAGAGCTCAGTCTTTTGCACATTTTATATGGTGGAGAACTTCAAAACAGCGATGTGCAGAGTGAATGCTCAACACAATATTGAGTTGGTAATTTATTCACAGGTACTGTTAATGGGAATGTGACCATGCCTTCTGTTTCAGATTTATTCACTTGAAACTGATGCACAAAATATTGAAGTTAAGTCTAAAATAATGACATGCGGGAAACATTGTGTGAATGTGAATGTGTTTTCCAAAATACAAAATACACAGTTTGTATAACCTTAATTAGTTACAGCTTGCTTGTACCGGGTTGGACCTTCAGAACTGTTTTAATTCTTCATGGCACAAATTCAAAAAAGCGCTGGAAACATTCCTCAGAGACTTTGGTCCATTTTGACGTGACAGCGTCACACAGTGGCTGCAGATTTGTTGGCTGTGCATCTATGAAGTGAATCTCGCGTTCCACCACATCCCAAAGGGGCTCTATATATTGGATTGAGATCTGATGACTGTGGAGGCCATTTGAGAACAGTAAACTCACCGTGATTTTCAAGAAACCAGTTTGAGATGATATGAACATTGTGACATGGTGTGTTATCCTGCTGGAAGCATTGTCATGGTCAGCAAAAATACTCAGGTAGGCTGCAGCTGTTAAATGGTGCTCAGTTGGAACTACATGTAAGGGGCCCAAAGTGCACTGAGAAAACTTTCTCCACACCATTATACTAAGACCACCACCCAGAACTGCTGATACAAAGCAGGATGCTGTGCTTTCACGATGCTCATGTCAAATTCTGATTCTAAATGTTCCAGCAGAAATTGAGACCCATCAGACCATACAACTGTTTTCTTCTATTGTCCAATTGTGGTGAGCCTGTGTGAACTGTAGCCTCAGATTCCTGTTCTGAGTTGACAGGAGGGGCACCTGTTGTGGTCTTCTGCTGCTGTAGCACATCTGCTTCAAGGTTCAAGGTTTTGTGCATTCAGTGATGCCCTTCAGCATACCTTGGTTGTAACAAGTAGTCAGATCCTGTCGTTATCAGCTTAAAGAAGTCTGGCCATTCTCCTCTGACTTGTGGCATGAATAAGGCATTTTCACCCAGAGAACTGCAACTCACTGGATTCTTTCTGTTTTCCAGACTGGTGGCTGTGTATATTTAAATGCTTTACATTGTGTGATGTTGCTGTTTGATATTATATATGCAGAATCTAAACAACTAATGTGCTGTATTTACTGTTTGTATTTGAATGCTTATCATTATTATATGCTTTGAACCTCACATAGTATACATATGTATACTGTATACATTGCAAGTGCAGCAGATAAAGTATTTGTTCAACAGATCAATATTGTAAAATTATGATGTTTGGTAACAGTGACACCTGTAATTTTAAACATTATTGCAGAAAAAATGGTTCAGTTTGATGACTGGCTTTAATATTACGTTTTTGTTGAGTTTGATTGATTCGATGTCCTATTTGTGTGTTTTATGCTTTTTAAAATGCTCATATAGATTACACTTTGTTTATAGTGAATAAAATTGCATGGTAAATATTTGGCTGACATCTACTGTGTAAATCATTATTATGACAGTAATGATGTTTTATTGCCACTTCCATAAATAGTGTGCACAAAGCCTGCTGCATAATTGTTTTTCATAGCCCTCAATGATCCTCATTTCTCAACACAACTGTCCTGGCACTGTTAGAGTGATGATGTCTGCTTTGGTCTTCTTATGATGCATTGTCCTAGGCTGACTTCATTGGCGCAGTACCCAGTATTCACAGGTGTTTGGGGAAATCATTTGTATTATAATTTTGTTTCATGGTCCTGTGGCAATTTGCTGTGCGTTCCATTGTACAGTCTGACTTGAAGGATAACCTCAAAAGAAAACAAAAAACAAAAAAAGATATCTACGTTTTTCAACTCATCCACCTTCAGTTTAAAAAAAAAACTAAAATCCCCCCAAATTATCCAAATGTTCCTTTAAGCTCAAACAGATACTGTAAGAAACAGGTCAGATTTGTGGTACGACTCTAACAGCACATTGTGTTTTGTTGCGGACATTACTCACACTTCCCAAGACTATCCTTCAGAATTTTAATGCAAAAGACCACATAAATACATCACATTCAGATTATTTCTTTTAGATAAGTGATTGAATTCAACTCCCACACAAAGAGATAGAAAACCAAATCCATTCACAGAGATTCCAGAGTTTCTATCAGACGATCAGAGAAGCAGCCATTCGGCAGTCACTAGTTTTAAAATCAGTAAAGATAAAGCACTAGCATTGACAATATGACAGTAAGACAATAAGAAACTGCAGTGTGTTATATGATGATGCTTATGAATGATCAGATTGCATACATGGAATAAAAATCAGCTGTGAACCTGGTCAGTGTTTGACTGGCACTTAAAATGCAAATGCAAATGTTTCTACTGGAGATTTGTTAAAGTGGAAAAGGTGTTTGAGTGCTTGTTCCTTGTATTCTGGTTTATTTACTTTGTTAAATAATTGTTTTGGGTAAATCATCAACAGCCCAGTGAGAGGAAAACGAAACCACAGATAAACACTGAACCAAAGATTTAGAAATGTCACTTTAAAATTTCTCACTTCCAAACATCACCAATGTTCTCTTATGAATTTTCCATGTTCAGAATAAGTTTTGAGAAATGTACATTTTCCAAAATGCTTTACATTTGTAATGAATTTAGCACATTGGCTGCTCACTGTGTCTAATAGTTTTTAACCGTTTTTTTTTGTGCATCATAGTTTTATCATTCTTTCATTAAACTTGTCTCAGACTTGAGGGATGCCCTCAGGTGTGTGCAAACATTTGACTGGTACTGGATTGCACCAGTGCAACCGAACCAACCTCTCATATTTGATTGCATAAAATATATAAAAAGATTTTACGAAGCGCATAAAGCTGGAATTTTCTGCTTAATTCACAGAGGATATGACAGGAATGCATAATGCTGTATTTGTAAGCACAATGACATGCATTCCCCTTCAGTTACACATAAGACGCCATTTATGAAAACAACACATCCAGAAAGTCAAATATTATGCTTCCGCATTGTGACCAAATGTGATCATAGAGCAGCAGCTCATTCAACCCTCACACTGCAGAGCGCAGCCCTTTAAAGCCCCGGCCAAAGCCTGCAGTTTTTGGCCTGGCTTGACTGTGTCTCTGAGGATCTGTCAGCAGCCAGTCTGCATGCTGGCAGGTGGTCTGGAGGCATGACCAATACGCTACAGACAGACAGGCAGACAGACAAACAGACTCTGTTGGGGCTCTATGGGACTGTTAATCTGGGGCCAAGCCAGGGTCCTTCAGACTTGTAGCTCTAAGCTCATTGTCTCACCCTCTGTTTCCAAAGTGCTGCAGAACTATAAACTGCATTCACCTCCTAGCAAGGGCAAGTTCCTTCAGTCCAACATAACAGCAGACGTAAACAACACGGTGGATGGAGACTCAACGCAAAACTAAGATAAAAAAAAAAAAGCAATAAACCAAA
>VUQJ01000445.1:0-10605 GCA_015108635.1 Andinoacara biseriatus
AACATCAGCTTATTAAAATGACAGAAACAAACTGACCTGCAGACCAGACAAACTTTGGTTCACTGTGATCAGTGTGATACTTTGGGTCTCCTCTTCCAGCTCTACACACATATCCTGCTGTGTGTGTCTGTCCATCAATGATGTAGGAGTCCTGTGCAGTCCCACTGCCATCAGGTAGCAGCTCATAACTGTAGGATTTCTCTGATCCATCAGGAACAGCTTTATACCAGCTGAAGCTCCATCCTGCAGACGGATGTTCAACCTCACAGTTCAGAGTTACTGAGGCTCCAGGACTCAGCCATGATGGAGACACAGTGAGGACAGGACGGGGTTTATCTGTTCAATAAAGATTTTCTCTGAATGATTATGTAGTACAGTCTGTGAACACTGAGCTCAGGTTATTTAAAAAATGTCAACCGCAAATCCAAATACTGTCCTGTTGGTTCTGGGCCAGTTGTCCAGTGTTTTGAGTTTTGTAGACTTTGAGGTTTTGTTTATTTAAATGTTCTGAGATTCTTGGTTTGCCTCGTGTTTCTATTGTTTCTTGTTTATTTTTCCTTCTGAAATATGTTTAATCTTGTAACCTGTTCCAAGTGTTTTAGATTAGTGCCTCCCTCTGTGTTCCCTTGTGTGTCTGGTTCCCCTGTGTTGTGTTCATTTATGTGTCTGTGTTGATTAGGTTCCCTCAGTGTGTCTGCCTTCCTGTGTTGTGTCAAGTCTGTGTTCCTGTTTCCATGTTCAGTTATTTCCTGTATTAATTTGGTGGCCTCTTGTCTGTTGTGTTTTTTAAATTTAGTTCTAGTTTTAGTTCTTTAGTCTTGGTCCCTCTGATTAGTGTCAGCTATGGGCCCAATCGCTTACTGTCCTATGCTGAGTCACCCCTCTTAGGAATGTGTTTCCTCATTCCATGTTTCCCAGTCATTCCCAGTTATTGAGCCTACCACTAAAGCTGCCTCTTTTTCAGAATCAAGGATCAACAATAACTTTATTGTCCATGTTAGTAGAAAATTGCCTTCGGTTTACCGATAATCATCAATACACATTCATAGTGAGATTTAGACCACTCGTCCAACCTGCGCACCTGAGCAAAAATAATCTGGGTTAGAAAATTCTAAAAGAAGAGACCAACAACAGCCATATCATCAGCATATTGTAACATCTTCACATTCCCACCCTGAAGCTACATGTCATTTATATAAACAGAAAATAACAATGGTGATAAAACGCACCCTTACAGAGCCCCCACATTAACAATAATTTCATTGGATAAAACATGATTAATGCAAACCCTCTGTGGACGATCAGTTAAAAAATCTTTAATACAGTAAATCAGTCTTGGAGTTACCCTCATGTTAATTAGCTGTTGCAAAAGAATTTTCATTGTGTTAAAAGCTGAAGTCAAATCAACAAATTCTGGCCTGAGCATCTATTTGCTGTAAATGACGTGGAAATATATTAACTATACACAGTGTTGCATCTTCTGTGCCCCTTTGTGGCTTATATGCAAACTGCATTAGATCCAGAAAGTCATTATGGGGCTTTGGACCCTGGCCTTTTGGGAAGTGGTTTAATTATAGATGTCTTCCATATATTTGGAACTGTACATGTGTTCAATAAAAATGAAAACTGTCTAGTCAGGACACCCTTCAGCTGTACTGAGCACACTTTTAAAATGTGTCCAGGCAAAGAATCCGGACCAGGTGCTTTACATGGATTAATCCTTACCAAACAATTATCAACCACTTCTTCATACAGCTGAATTGTCGGACTCTGAGCTACAGCAGCCATTATGGTTCTGATACTTTCCTTAAGGTCTTCAGTATCAAAACGAGCATAAAATTGACTGAACTGAACAATAGTGAACCTGGCCCTTTGGAGCCCTTCCCATCATCTTACTGAGACCCCCCCATGCCTGATGAGGGTTCCCTGCAGAACTGACTTTCAACCTTGTTTATAAACTCAGTTTCTGCTCTTTTAATCTTAGACATAAGTTCTCTACTATTCTCTATGTGAGTGATATCTGATAATAAACATCATTAATCTGAATGGATAATATACCAGCACAGAGCAGCATCCAATAAAATATTGTAGTCTGCAGTTCAGAGCTCATTAAGTGAAAAAGATGCAGTGTGTGCTGATCATGAGACCACTCTTTAACTAAAACCTGAAACCTCGAGAGATAATTTTGAAAAATAGATAACATGCTAAAAACAACTGAAGTAAGTGCATCATATGTTGGTGCAACAGGTAGTACTACACATGTGCAATAAAAATAATAAAAATAGAGAAGAGCAATCAGTGGATTGACCTTTTTTTGTGGATGTGGTGGAGCAGCTGAAACAGGTTCAGCATTTGTTCTGCTCTTCATGTATCAGAGCTGAACAACAGAGAAGTTACTCTCATATGTTTTGTTCTCTTGTCTGTGAATAAAAAACTGCTTTTCAGGTTTTTTTCTTTCAGACTAAAAACTAAACATTTTAATGAGCAGCACAAAGACAGCTACAAAGCTGGAAGAAAAACAAGTGTTTACACTTATTTTGATCAAACAGATAAAATGGATGAAAGATCTCCAACTTACTTGATACAGTCAGTGTGACTGAATCACTCCACTCTGTCCTGGAATAGTGCCTTCTGCCCCGGCAGCTGTATCCTCCACTGTCAGACTCAGTAGCTCTGCTGATTCTGTATTCACTGGATGTTGGAGGTGTGTTTAACTTGGCTGGTATCCATTCATATGTCCACTGAGCTCCTCCATCTGCCTGAATCTCACATCTGACAGTGACGGTTTCACCGTTGAATATCCAGGATGGCTGCAGGATCACAGTGGGCTTAATGGGAGCTTTTCACATAAGAATGGTTCAGTTAGGGGAGGAGGAGCATAAAAAAATCTGCTGTTTATAACATAAGAGTAAAGTGACTGCAAAACAGAGAGCTGTTTTTAGCTCATTTTGTTTCATAATGCTCTAAATGTTTCCAGTTGGTCAAAGGTCTGGACTGCTGGCAGGCCAACTATGAAGTCATGCTGCTGGCTGGGGCCCGTGTCCTGCAGGTATTAGTTGTGTCCCTCATCCAACACACCTGAATCAAATGGCAGAATTACCTCCTCAGTTTGTAGTCAAGTCCTGCTAATGACTTTTATATTTGACTCAGGTGTATTGAAGTAGAGATACATCTAAAAGTTGCAGGACACCGGCCCTCAAGGCCTGGAATTGAAGATCCCTGGT
The DNA here is from genome assembly GCA_015108635.1 of Andinoacara biseriatus. NCBI lineage: Eukaryota > Metazoa > Chordata > Actinopteri > Cichliformes > Cichlidae > Andinoacara > Andinoacara biseriatus. Next base: position 3,225 of record VUQJ01000445.1, read on the forward strand.
CTAGACTCTGGGGGGGGTCCTGCCTAATTTCTATCACTGCTGTGATTCCATTCTGCCATGACGGCCATTGGAGTCTAATCAACAAATAGAGTAATTTAATTTTTTATTTAAATAAATGATGTTAACACATTAAAATTGTCCCAAAAAGCACCTGTTTAGGTTTTAACTGCTGAATGATCAGGAAACAGATGAAACATCCAGCATATCAGTGCTTGTTTCTGTTACCCTGCATCACGAACATTAAACTGCAGTTTTGCTGCTGAAACTATGATATAGTCCCATATTGTTGATGCTCAGTGTTGGTCATTGAAACTACACAGGCTTGAAAGTATGAAGGAGTATTTGGGCCACATTGAGAAAAATAAATTGTGTATTTCGAGAATAAAGTCAAACTTTTTTAGAAAAAAAGTAAAAATTCCAAGGATAAAGTCGAAATACTATTTTGAGAAAAAAGTTGAAATGTGCAGATTTAAGTCGTTTGAAGTCAAAAACCTTCTACACCACGTCTGCTTTACCCTCCAGAATGTCTTGTATTGTGAGTTAGTGAAACTATACTTTAGAATCGGTTTTAGTAACAAGGAAATTATTTCTCTTTTAGTACACAAACAAGATGTAGTGATAACTATGAGGATGAGATGGTGAGGAGAGAGAGAGAGAGAGAGAGAGAGGAGAGGAGAGATGATGCAGAAAACTGCATTGGCTCAGAAGAAAAAAAAACACGCAAACTGGCGATGGTCAGATGCAAGGATTTCGATGATTGCACCTCCGTGCAGTACAGAGGGGATTTGCAGAATCACAAAACACACGGAGAGCGACGTCACTCGCCCTCCATTCATTTCCTATGGAACTTGTGTGATGAGGCGACAATCGCTTTGCACAAGTTCAGTAGGAAAGGAATAGAGAGCGGGCAACATCGCTCCCCGTGTGTCGAGCCCCTAAAAGGCAGCTGATCTAGTTGTTTCATCTACCTGAGGCATTTTATAGAGGGTATAGCAGCTGTTGCCATAATTGGACTTGAAATGACGACTTCGACTGTTTTCTCAAAAAGTATTTCGACTTTCTTCTCAAAATTTCAACTTTATTCTCGAAATGCACAATTTCATTTTTTTCCCCTCAATGTGGCCCTAATACACCGTAACAATATAAAAACATTTGAAGGAAAAAATACATGCCATATGCATTCTGGGATACCAAACTAAATGGATTACATTCCACCCAGAGGCAAGCCTTTTAGCATTTCAGAGCTACTTTAGAAAAAGTGGTTAGAAATTTCTTGAATTCAGCTTCAAAATAAATGTAGGCCTGTTTAGTAATGCTCCTCATGCTGGTGTCATTCTGCTCCTTGTGCCGCCTCCTGCTCCTCTTCCTCCTCTCCTGTTCCTCCTGGGCATTCTTGGCCCGTAGGAGCAGAAGGTGACAGATGTACACCGTACCTGCTGGTCTCCCCTCTGACCTCCCCTCCTGTACGCCTCCCTCCCAAGTCCTCATTCCCCTCCTTATTCTAAATTTCTTGCAAACCATTTCTCTTGCCTCCTGCTGCTCTCTACCTTTCAGTCTACCTCTCTGCCATGCCATGTATCTTTCCTTAAGACTTCCTCTTTCTCGTCATCCATTCTGCTGCTGCTTTCAACCTCACTTTTCTACACGTTTCATCATATGGGTAATATTTCCATACTGATTTGATACTTTCATGCTAAACACCTCCTACCACACAAACACCCACATACAGTTGTGTAAAAAAACAAAAAAAACAGGCTTTCACAGGAGTCTATACAGTCGATGTACAACCCACGATTCAATAGCTTGTAGAACCGCATTTGGCAGCAGTAACTTGAAATAATCATTTTCTGTATGACTGTATGATCATGTATAATCAGTCTCACTTTTTTGTAGAGAAATTTTAGCCCAGTTTTCTTTTCATCATTGCTTCACTTCTTTAAGGTTTGCTGGCATGTGTTTATTTACGGGTCTCTTAAGGTGCCGCCACAGCATTTCATTTGAACTGAGGTCTGGACTTTGACTGGACCGCTACAACACCACAATTCTTTTCTTTCTTTTTTTAAGATTTACTGCTGTCCTTGAGGTCATTGTCATGTTGTATAACCAAATGCTGTTGCATGATGGCCAAGCTTTAGCTGTCAAACAGATGACCTCACATTTGACTCTATGGGGTGGCTGTAGCTCAGGAGGTAGAGCACTACCTAAATAAGCGCTTTGAGTGCTCAGTCAAAGTCGAAAAGAGCTAAATAAGAACTAGCCCATTTACCATTTAGAATACTTGGGAATACAGAGGAGTGCATGGTTGATTGAATGGCCGCAAGGTGCCCAGGTCTGCAAAGCAAACCCAAATCATCACCCCTCCACCACGGTGTTTAACAGATTGTATTAGGTGTTTGTGCTGATATGCCTGATATGTGTTTGGTTTTGGACAAATGATTTATGGCCAAACATCTCTACTTTGGTCTTGTCTGTTCTGGAAGCCTTATGGTTTCTTCAAAACCTAACCTTTGCAGTTTCTCTGAGCATTGGAAGGTCTGACATTGGGATGAATTTGCTAGGACATCCACTCCTGGGAAAACTGTAGCATTGTGTTAACACACACCTTGATGTTCCAGACTAGCAGACTGCCAAAATGCATTTGATTAGCAGCACCTGGCTGCTATTTACCCTTTGCAATGGAAGCAGTTACTTAGTTGCAGAAAGTCCTGTGAAAACCATTTTCACCTGGCTGTATGCAGCAAAAGCAACCTTGACAGTTGCACTCCTTGTATTCTGATTAAATATCTAATGAGATAATTAAATGTTTGAGCACGCCACAGTTATAGTTCTATAAGACATTTTATTAGTATCAATGTTTAGTTTGCTGTGAAAAATTCTCTTCAGTTCAGCTTGGTTTCAGTCTGTTTCTAGAGTTACTCAGCTCATTTCACTTTCAGCTTTATAGTTTGAAAAGACTGAGTTCTTTGGTTCTCTTATTAGTTTCAGCAACGGTGTCAGCTTATTATAATATGTGATGGTCTTATTCAAGGGGTAAATTTAAAAAATTTAAAATACGCAGTTTTTAAAAAACGTTTTTTTCCTATTTTTAAACACAACACTTTCAAGGGCAATTGAATCCCAACAATGCAATACTTCCTCACTCTCTGCAATCATACAGCAAGATTACAGATGCATTTTCCCTTTACTCTACTGTCTCTCTGGCTTCAGGATAGGCATACTCAGGCATCCCCCCAGTTAAGGGGCTCAGCAGGTACAGTGGCATCTGTATGCCCAACCTGACTCATGGATATTTCATGTTGTGGAGCAGAATTGGCCCACACCACACAGTAGTAGGTAGGCAGACCAAAGCTGCTCAGTTGAAGTCTCACCCATACTGTGCAGTATACATAAGGGTTGCCTTTACAGCTACTAGTACTGAGTCATCCACTTTGCCATGCCCTGCATACCCCTGTACTTTATTCACCGCTACATCATGAGTATAGCCTTCGGGCGTAATGCGAGGGGGAAGGAGTTAGCGTTAGAAATTGTTATGCAGTGGCAAGACAGAAATAAAAAACTGAGGGTGGTGGCGTGATGAGCACTCCACCAAATACAAGCACTTTCAAAACCACACGACACATCCAAAAAAAATTGTAATACTTAAAATATAGCTGGAAATAGAATTATTAGGAAACAAAACAGAAAGGATTGGTGAAATTAAATGATCAATGATGTTTCATGAAGAAAGGGATTTATTTCTCAAGGGCAGAATTTGATATGTAGATATAAACATGAATCTCCTTTTTGGGAAGCATATATAACAGAGGAGAATGGGCGGGGCAAATTAAATAAATATTTTAACTTGTCCCATTCACCTCACGCCTACTATTATAAAGCCCTCTTCCTCTTTCTTTCCCTGTTTCCTCAATCCATGTCCCCAGGAAAGGAAGTGGGAAAGAGAATGACACGTCTTCTGTCTGCCACTTCATATTAAATGGGAACAGACATGGCCAGTCAAACGTAGATAGCCCCAGGGAGTGGTTCACTGTTCGGAAGGCTTTTATTAAATATAGTCATAATGCCATATAGCCATCTGACTGCACTTAAAATAGACCCTCCACTCGCTACTGCAGTGCTCTCTGTGGGAATGGGATATTATGAAAGCGTGCAAAGTACTAGCAATATTTGAATACCGGTGTTCTATCATGAGCTCAGATTTACTGTACAGTATATTGCCAGTCATATATAGTCAGTTTGACTCAATATAGAAAACATTAATGGTGATATGGTGATAACTACTGATGCACATGTGTGCTGTTAAACAGTAGAAACTGAGACTAGGGAATTTGTCAGACTGCTTTACTGTAAGATTTGTTTTTAAAGATTTTTTTGGCCTTTTTGCCTTTGTTAGATTGTGCACAGTAAAGAGAGACAGGAAAGTTGGGAGAGTGATATAAGGGGAGACACAAAGGAAAGGGCAACAACCACACCACAGGCATGTGGCATGCATGGTCGCCTGCTCATCCACTGAGCCACCCTGGCGCCACTACTGTGAGAAAATTTATCACAAAAGTGATTAATGTGAATAACCCTACCTTTGTGAATTGTCAATATTCCCTCAAACTGAATGTCATAGACTTAATTTAGCCCTAATGCTAGAAGTCAGATCAACAGATCAAGAGCTAATCAATATCCTTATCCCAAATTGATCAGATGCTAATGGCTGGAAGTGTAGGCTTCTCAGATGTGTTTTAATGATTAAGTTGATGGAATTTTTTTTTCCAGCATAGTTTGCAATGGGACATACTTTTTAGCTACCTGTAGCACACTGGAGTATTTACATTATGCAACTTTGTATCTACACTTCAGTAAGCAGATCTATTGCTATCTAATCCGATGTTTGCCGGGTATTAGCAGTATTGCTGGTAACACATAACAAGTAGCACATTGTTTTTGCAATGCAAGTAATCAGTCTTTTACAGAATTTCTAAGTAAGAAATCCATTAGTTGATTATACTGCTGTAAAATACTGTTTTTCTTTTTGTTGTACCTTCTATTGAAATAAAAAATAAAAATCCCCCAGTTGTTTTGCTTAGCCTTCTCGGCAGGTAGCTGTGTGCTGTCAGTGCATATACAAATAAGCATGTCTCAGTAAGTAACACTGCAACCTAACAAATGTGGAGCCACTCAAATCTGACATCCTCGGGCAAGACTTACATGTAGGCATAGCCTCAGTGCTTGATGGTGGGCAAGCTTGATGTTTTTTGGGGGAGTGTTACCTCGCTCACAGCGTTAGCCAAACTTCAATTAGCATTTAGCTTGAGTCAAGCTATATTTTATATAAACTTTCTTCATATAAAACATGGCTATTACTTACTTCAGTAATCATCTTGTCTTTCATTTTAATGCCAGACTTCACATGCAGAAACCACACTCTTAAGGGATGTTTTCATCACACGATTTGATTGGAGCATTTAAATAAATTTGATCTGATGCTTGCACTGGTACTTGAAAAGCTGAACTTTTCTCAATTTTCAGCATTAGTACTGTGAGCAAAGCAAATCAGCTGATCCACAATTCAATTTGCCAAAGTGCAATGTCACCCCATTCAAAGTGAATAAAAGGCAACAGTGCTGAAGCCTAAAATGCATCTGTGGAAAATTTGTCTTAGAGTCACAGGCTCCATTTAACGAGATATGGATAAAAACAAACAGTCAAACTGTTGACTACTGAATGAAAATTGGATTTTGAAAGTGCTCACCTGTTTTAAAATATAGACATCTTGCTGACCCGTCATCCTCTCTGACATCCTCTTTACACAAACATAGCTTTCTTAAGACTTTGCTCTAAACATATTACTATAAAGACTGTTTGAACATAAAGACTCCTTATAGAAATATACTATATAAGGCCTTTGTGTTGAAATTTACATGGTTTGGACAGTTTGCTTAAATTACTGATGCTGATGACAACTGTTTGCAAAATAGTTTGAAAAATCCATTTTATATTCTTTTTTACTAATACTAATTTTTACTGATCTTTAACATTTGTGTGTACTTCAGTGTATAAGAGTGCATTTAGTATGAATGAATTTATTGCTTTTGAACTCAAGAAAATTGATTAAATTTAAACTGCAAAGACAGAAGACTATGTTGCTTGCCTTTTTTCTTTTGTACTTAATTAGTTAGTGTTTATCCATGCGTCTGTTTTGGCCTGATCAGCCAGGATTTAAGTTCCCTTTTGTCTCTGATTTGTTAGGTCAGTTTTGTTCAATTTCAGTATTTGTAAAATAGTTTAACATTTTCGGGTAAAATAAAACCCAATTGTTTCAAAAACAATGCTGTGCTCCTTATACCTAACCAGCTCCCAAAACGACCCACGGAAAGAGTAAAAAAAAGAGTAAACAGAGTAAAAACAAAGTTCCCATATGGGAGACAAAACCAGAGATTCCTGGTTGACATTCGTGTGCATTACCCCACTGTCACCCCTCCTGCTTAGAGGCCCATCTGATAGTGCTACGAATGGTGCATGAAGACACCAACACCAAAGGCAACTTTGTACAAATCTTAGGGACACCAGCAGCTTTGAGAAAACTGCAGCATTTGATGCCCCAGAAATTATGATGGGTTGACTCTGCTGTTCTATATTAGTACTGAAGGTAGTTCATGGCAGGACACCTATACATGCTGAATGGGATAAAACATAAATAACATAAAAATACCATTTGCAATTATCTATTTTCCACAAAGGACTATGCAATCTCTCACACAAAACACTCTGCGTCTTCTCTGCATCTTAACATGCAACACACACAGCTCTGTTTCATCACTATCTATACAGACAAAGCACACACAGAGAACATTTAATAACTTCTCTGGCCCATGGACAAATAAACCAAGGTCATATAGAAAGTGAAGCTACTTATCAAAAAGTGTGAAAGCAGAACAGCACTCTCACGCATGCAGAAGAAGCTCTACTTCAGATAGAAGTAAGCTAATATTTATATAGAAGGTGAGAGCTAAAAAAAAGTATTCTCTATAACCCTGGCATAAATATGCCATGTGCATAAATCTGCCCTGTATGGACTGCATTGACAAGAACACCACTTCATTGTGTGTGGGCTAAGAAATAAGTGTCTGTTGTCCAATCCAGGTGACAGTGACACAGAAGGCAGTGACATAATTCTTCATTACACACACACACACACAGACACACACACACACACATTACCAGTTTGTATTTAATTAATCGAAATTAACGCGTTTAAGTCCCTGCCCTAATATATATATATATTATACCAAACAAAATACATGTTACAGACATCCATGAACAAATGCAACAAATCTTGAACAGCAAAGATTCTCTTTTAAAACAATATATATATATATATATATATATATAT
>VUQJ01000447.1:0-16546 GCA_015108635.1 Andinoacara biseriatus
GTATGAATGTGTATGAATGTTAGCTAATTAAAGCACTTAGCTTAATTACATGGAAGTGCTTGTATGAATGGGTGTGAATGAGGTAAATGTAAACGTGTTGTATAAGTGCTTTGAGTGCTCAGTCAGAGTAGAAAAGCGCTATATAAGAACTAGTCCATTTTTAGAAGATCGCACCTTTTGTCTGAACCCACCCATTTTTTCTTGTGAGCACAAGTATTGGAAAATGTGACAGACAGGTGTGTTTTGTTACTCAGGTGTGTCCTGTTATATTCATTATTCAATCAATAAATAGCACTGAATATCTACGCTCAGATTTGGGTTTTGCCTGTGCAGACTGTGTATTTATAGTTCGAGGACAACCATTTGGAAGGTCCTGAAGAAGAAAATAATCACTGGTGTACTAAGTAACAGATTTTGAATAGGCAGACCAAGGGAAACAACAGCAGTTGATGACAGAAACATTTTAAGTGCTGTAAAGAAAGACCCTAAAACAACTGTTAGTGACATCAGCAACAACCTCCAGAGGGCAGCAGTGAAGGTATCACAATCTCTGTTCACAGAAGACTTCATGGACAAAAGAACAGAGGCTTCACCAGAAGATTCAAACCACTAATTAGCAATAAGAATAGAAAGGCCAGGCTGGAATTTGCCAAGTACAGAGACAACATACAAGTTCATGTGTGAAACACAGCGGAGGTCAGGTCATGGCTACAGCTTGCATGGCTTCTTCTGGGAGTAGCTCATTAATCTTTACTGATGAGGTCATGCATGATGGCACTAATGAACTCAGAAATATACAGAAACATTTTGTCTATCAGTTTAAAGAAAGTTTGGAAGATCCTTTATCATGCAGCAAGATAATAACCTAAAAAAAACTACCAAAAGGACAAAGGACTTCATCAGGAGCAGGAAGTAGAAGGTTAGGACTGGCCTAGTCAAGTTCTAGTCTTAAACCCTATAGAGCATTTAACTGCTAAAGAGAAGACTGAAGGGAATAACCCACCAAAACAAACAAAGCTGAAAGTGGCTGCATCACTAAAGAAGAATGCAAAAGTTTAGTGATGTCAGTGGGTCACATGCTTAATGCAGTTATTGCAAGCAAAGGATTTGCAAATAAATATTAAGTCTAATTCACTTTATCTATTTGAAGTTTATCTGTTCCAATACTTTTTGCTCACAAGAAAAATGGATGGGTTCAGACAAAAGGTGCTATCTTCTGAACTGTGTATCAAATCCAGATGTAAATACCTGGGAATAAAAGGAGAGATGTTGATCTTTTGTCTCATATTGATTTTTTAAATCAAACACAGATGTTTTCAATCTATAGCAAAAATAAAAGGATTGGCCTCACTGTTCCAATAATTTTGGAGTGTAGCTGTCAAATCTTCAGAAAGTCTCACACATGGAAACAAATTTTATGCACTAGTTAACAGTGACAGTGATTATGTCAGACACCAAGGGCTGTTTCTGTTAGGGGTTGCTGTAGCAGATCATTTAATATCCTCTTCTGTCACATATTCAGCTCCATATTAAGCATCCTTTGTCCAGTATATCCACTGTCCCTCCTCTGCACATGTCCAAACTATCTCAGCTTTGCCTCTCGTGCATTGTCTCCAAACCACTCAATTTGAATTGTTCTGTTGATCTACTTATTCTAATCCTGTTCATCCTGGTCACACCCAGAGAAAATCTTAGCATCATCTTCTCTACTGCCTCTAGCTCTGCCTGCTGTCTTTTGGTTAGTGCCACTGCCTCCAAACCATACATCAGAGAAGGTTTTACTACCATCTTGTAAACCTTACCTTTCACACTTGCTGCTATCATTCTGTCACTAATCACCCCTGACACTTGTCTCCACCCCAACCCACCCTCCCTGCACTCTCTTCTTCACTTCTCTTGTGCACAGTCCGTTGCTTTGGATGGTTGACTTATCTACCTTCACTACCTCTGCTCCTTAACTCTTCACTATTATGCATGCCTCCCTCTCATTCACACACATGGATTCTGGCTTGTCTCTACTGACTTTCATTCCTCTTCTCGACACCTCTTCAGGCTCTCTTCCACTTTCTCTCTACTCTCACTACAGATCACAATCATAGTCCATGGAGACTCCTGCTTGACCTCAACTATCAACATCACTGCAAAGAAAAAAGGGTCTCAGAGCAGATCCCTGATCCCATCTTCAACCCATCTATCAATCCTACCGCACCTTTCACCACTGTCTTGCTGTCCTCATATACGTCCTGGACCACCCTTATATATAATACAGTACCACAGTTCATCTCTTGGCACCCAATCATATGCTTTTTCTAGATTCACAAAGACAAAGAGCAACTCCTTCTGACCTTCTCAATACTTCTCCATCAGCAGTCTCAAAGCAAACACTGGCATCTGTAGTGTTCTTTCTTGGCATGAAGCCATACTGCTGTTTGTTGATGGTCACCTCTTTCTTTAACCTAGTTCCAACAACACTTTCCCATAGCTTTGTGGTATGACTCATCAGCTTTCACTAAAATCTGACTATCTAGAGAGAGTTGCAAATTGAGTGAACTGTGGAGGGATGAATGGAGGGACAAAAAAGAGACGTCTAACCGGTTATTTACACACAGGTATAAACAATAATGCCATGATTAATCTGATTAGTAACACCTGTGTTTCTGGTGTGACAAGGAAAAAAAATCTGCTGGGAAGAATTTCAATTTGAGAGGTGTGTTATTTATTTTTAGCCATTCTTGTTGAATTGTGATTCTGAAATCAATTGTTTTATACCTGAAAGGAGCCCAGTCCCAGCTCAATGTAGAGTCTGGCAGCTACTCCAGTGTTCTCGGGCAGGAAGGCAAATACAGTGTAGTGCATCCCAAACAGAGGAATTAGGAACAGGGTGGATTTTGCCAGCCTCCTGAGTGAAGCAAAAAGAAAGAAATGAAACAAAGAAAAAAAAAGATTAGAAATAAGTGCAGATAATGATGTAACAGTTTGAAACATTACAGTGTGTCACCATGGTCAACGATTTTCAGTCATGTCAGAGTTACAAGTTTCAAATGTCAGACAGACTAAATGCGCGATTCAGGTTTCATCAAAGCAACATTGGTGGTGTCAGATTTTCATTACACTGACCTTTAAAACAACATCGTCATCAGGCCAATCAGCGGAAAAGATTAAAATGTCAAAACACAAAACCTGAATGCATTGTTTTTTAGCTCAAGTCATATCACTGATGTCTAAATATCATGTAAATGTTGCCATTTAATTTCTTGTGACATTTTGTTGAAACGGCTTGCCACAAGTAATGTGGCTTGAAAAGAGCAACTCCACATCTACTCGATCATCAAAAAACCCTGAGATAAGTATCATGTTTACTCTCTTCTTCTCTTTTCTCTCTTTTTCATATGCCATTGAGATTGTAAGCTAGTTGAGTACAGATCCATCCACATCCAAGTGTATCTAGTCCATCAAAGATCATCAGACAGCTGTTATTCTAACCCCTGACAGAGACGTCTTTAACATGTTTTTAAATTCTCTTTTGATTACACCACATTCAGTCTTCTCCGTGAAGCTCAGACATGTTTTAGGATGTTACAGTATATGTTTTAGTCATCTGGATATTCAGACTAACCCAAATAATCACTCTAATCAGAAATATCAAGCTTGACTGCTTAAAGATTAAAGGTTAAAAAAAAAACAAAAAAAAAACTATCAGCTTATTTCAGGCGTATAATTTGTGCCTTTGTGTTAACGTCAAGGTTCCTCCTAAATCAAATTTAAGTTCCCACGACAGGCCGGGCTTTTAATCCTGCAAAACATTCATTGAACTGGTGGAACAATCCTGTCACACGTCAAAGTAGGAGACATCTATTTCTGGTATCGGAAGCTATTTTTATGCACTCTCATTTTAAATTAATTCAGCTGAGCCCAAATGTGCACCAGCCAGATGTCAACAGATGGAAGGATTCTTTCAGGTGAGGCAGAATTTCACTGTTACTGCTGTAGATTTTGTGTATGCACATTTTTAAGAAGTTCTAAATTTTGGATTTAATCAACTCCCCTTCCTATTTCTCCTCTCTTCTCTTTATCCGAACACCCTACTTTCTCAAGAGTTTCCAGTTAGCACCAAACAGAAGGTTTATATGTTAAAACTAACTAACTTTTATGCAACTGTATTGCAAAGACTTTAGTGCAAGATTGAAAAAAAACGGATTGAAAGTTCAGCTTTATCAATGCTTACCCATCTTTTTTCAGCATGTTATGTTTCTGACTCACACCAGAGCAATAGGTTGGAAAATATGGACAACACGATGTCTTTCCATAAGCCAAAATGATCTCAATCATCACCTTGATGGTGGCTGACACTTGCAGCAACTCATAGCTTTGATCTTCATCAACATCATAATTAAAGATGGTACTGGTCTATCACAGCAAGTGAACAATCATGGAGTTCTTGGGATGTGTCTCAGGAAGAAAAAGTATCATATTGGGAGAAATTTGGGTCTCTGGGATTTCACATTGCAGGAGGATTTATTTTAACTCAAACTGTGGTGTTTTTTTTTTACTAAACCTCAACAAGTAGGTGCCTAGATCGTCCAGCATGGCCACAGCATGTGAATGTTGCTGCTCTTTGTGCTACCTCACCTGACTTATGAAAGCCTTTATGCCATATACCATAAGTCATAGTGTTGCAATTATTCCTTAAGTGCAGTACTATAAAATTACACCATAATGGAGTATGCTGGAATGACTGTCCTGGAGTAACATTAATGATAATTTTGTAGAAATGACACTAATGTGATGTCTCACACAACAACCATATATCCGGCCCCTATTTGACTTACCACATTAAAGTCTGTTTTTTTTTTAAGTTAAGTCATGATTGTTGCACTATAATTGAAAGCTGCCATTTGTGGACATTTGAGTACAGTGAACTCAATGCCATGCTAAAGAAACCAGTTTGAAATGATTTGAGTTTTGTGACACGACATATTATCCAGCTGGAAGCAGCCATCAGAAAATGAGTATACTGGAATCATAAAGAGATACACAGGTACTGTACTCTTTAAACAATGCTCAGTTGGTACTAAGGGGCCAAAACTGTGCAAAGAAAATATCCACCACACCATTAGACTACCACCACCACCTGATCCGCTGATACAAAGCAGGTTGGATCCACGCTTTCATGTTGTTTACTCAAAATTCTGACCCTACTATCTGAATGTCACAACAGAAATTAAGGCTCAGACCAGGCACATTTTTTGAAACTTCTGTTGTCTATTTTCAGTGAGCCTGTGTGAATTGTAGCTTCAGTTTCCTGTTCTTAGCTGACAGGAGAGGCACATGGTGTGGTCTTCTGCTGCTGTAACCCATCGGCTTAGAGGTTTGACATGTGTGTTCAGAAATACTCTTTTGCATATCTTGTTTGTAGCAAGTGGTTATTTGAGTTACTACTGCCTTCCTATTAGCTCAAAGCAGTCTGGCCATTTTCCTCTGGCATCAACAAATCATTTTCTCCCAGAGAACTGCTGCTGACTGGATATTTTTCTTTTTCACTGTAAACCCCAGTGATGGTTGTATGTGAAAATCCCAGTAGATCAGCACTTTCTGAAATACTCAGGCCAGCCTGTTTGGCACCATGCCGTGTGCAAGTCACTTAAATCACCTTTCTTTCCCATTCTGATGCTTGTCTTGAACTTCAGCTGGTTGTCTTGACCAAGTCTACATGCCTACATGTACTGAGTTTCTGAGTCATTGGATGTTTGTACCAGTTTACAACCATCATCGACATGGGAGCACCAGCTCACTAGGTGGTCACGAGTAATGAAACTGATTCAGCTTCTGGGGACAATGTATATCAGTGACATTATTGCAATATAGTTATTAAATTGATGCCTGCATTAATAAAATACCTACACAACATTTATGTTTGAGTACAGTTGCTCCTTAACATTTGTGTGAATTTGGTTTCATTCATTGCAACCTTCTTGTGAGGTGCTGCTCACATGCAGGCTTCAAAGAAAGAGGGTGTAAGTTGCAAACTCGGAGCATATCCAATCTTAAAAAAAAAGAAAGAAAGAAAGAAAGAAAACTTAAAAGAGATTGCATCAGAGAAGGGAAGTGCAGCTTTGATCTATTTTTTTTTTCAGTCATACAAGATATTTCTTACAAGAACAAACGTAATCTGTAAGATATGAAATTTCCCTCTAGTGAAATGTTAAAATTTTGAACTTACAGTACAGCTTATTAAAATGATGGTTTATCAAAGTAGTACTGATATTAAATTCAGTACCTCACATAAGCTGTATGGATATAGAAACTAATTTATCTGATGGGTTATTCATTCTTCATCAGTTCATGAATAGACATTACACAAGAAACATTTGTGTGAGTTCAGGGTGAGCTTTGAAGTCCTACATTAGCTGATTTGTGCAAGCCGCTTCTTTCCTTCCTCACAATCAGCGCTCTATTCATCAGCTTTAAGGTTTCCTGCTGAAAAGTATTATCAAATCTCAATTTTACAAGACAAAACAGCCTTCCACAGTTCCTCCACTGATACTCACACAACAATGTCTGATGTAGCAGTCCAGCTTCGGACTCCTCTTAACTTAGTATTGTTCTAAAGTTTTTGGAACTCAGATTTCATATTAATTTGTTACTTTAGGTTCTCTATTAAAGAGTGATGCCTTTTTCATTAAATCAAAGCAATTATTTGTCTTAAAAATAAATTAATAGGGAGAAATAAGGAGAATTTACTACAATTCGAAGCACACCTAATAATAAAGATCAACAAATTAGTTACTTTTCCAAATTTCATGTGGTTGTAGAAAAGCAGCAGTCATAGTTTTAGCAAGGTGCTTTCACAGTGCTAGAATTGCAAAGCCTGTGTGGGCTTGCATGCAATTGTTGCAGTGATGAACAAAACAGAAAAGTTATGTTTGAATTTTTTGTTCCCTCTGGAATGGTTTTAATTTGTATTAATGTGGTTTCATTTAACCTGTTTTATTTAATAGCTTATTTTGTGCATTTTGTACAATAGATTGAAGGACTTTAAGTGAATAATGATTTTTAGTTATGTGGTTGTCCTTTAGTAAATAGTGCTGCAAGAAAGATTTGCATAACTTAAATATTACTGTTCCTGGAAAGAAGCTGTCCAGTTAAAGCCTTTGTCTGCATACTGTCTGTGCTGTTTGGTTTTTTTTGTATTTTTTTGTATCATTTATCAGATTGCTTCTGAAAAGAAGGATTGTATGTTTAAGAATTATGATATAAAGAGGGAATACTCAAGTATTGCCTGCAATGGTAAAACTAAATCTGTATCTATTGCATGCTATTTTTAAAAGCATGCTATGTCTAAACTTTTTATAGCACCATGCAAATAATCTCTACCTGTGACTCACATAAAATGTCCAGTGTCGTTGTTCCCCACCATGGCAGAAGATTTAAGCTTTTGAACCAGAATTCGGATGACGTTAATGAAGATGACTATGTTGATCTGTAAGAGAAACATGCGCAGTGGTCCAAATGACAAAATCAGACACACACTGGGTTAAAAAAAAATACACACAAATACATTTAAATACCCTTCTACTGTGCTTCTACAGGTACCAAAGCACCCCAAATCACCCCAAATAATAAAGAGTTTAAAGGGTGGTGTCTTTGCAGCTCTTCTAGAGTTTCTAACAAAAGGAGCAGTGTAACAGAAGCTGAACACTTTAACCAAAATGGCTAACTATAAACTGGTGCTTTTTTAAAGGACAAGAAGCATAATTAACTTATTAGCTAGCTACAGTATGTCCAGTTAGAGGAAAATTAGAAACCTGCATTCCACAGAATAAAATACGTATCCAGCCTCTTTATTTGATGTACATAAACGACTGACAGATTAGAGGACAAACCACTATCTGCTGCAGGGAGAAATGTACTTAGGTACTGATCTTACAAGTCAACTCTACTAGAAGGATGTAACATCGTAGTCCCAAAGCATATTCCTTCATGCGGTGATTTGATTTTGGTAGTGGAAATGCTGCCCCACATATTAACTCAAAAGTGTTCAGGGTTTAGGCCGGGGAGAAAATAAAGGCCATTTCATATTCATCGAACTGTTTAGTATTTAATACAGGGCAATTAAACACTTAAAAATGTATCAACACAGGCTAAAGGTGTTCACTTGGAGTAACTACTGATTTGCAGTAACCACTCCCTCTAATGCTAAGTGCACACATAGCTACCAGATCTCCTAACTATACAGGTCAAGTGTTTAGTTTTTTCCTTTAATTTACCAATGCATCTAAACAGATTTACAATGCAGTAGTGAAAATATTTCATCAAATTTTATTCATATTTCTCTGAATAGCTCGATAATGAGGAGTCTGACTATTATTTGCCAGGGACATGTATTGAAGTATTTAAGGACATCATGTGCAGTCCATCAAGTGGCATAAACTTTTTACAGTGTTTGTGAATTTGAGTGTTTTCACAACTATAGTTAATTTAGTCCAAATCAGTCGATGAGTTTGTAAAGAGTTCTGCCACAGATATCAGTTTCAACTCACTGAACTAAAAGTTAGCTTAATTAGCTAGCTAAACCTCTGCCGGCAATAAATGTGATTAGCAAGAATTTTTTTCCCTAGCTCTGCCTCTCAGTATGTTGACAAAAATTTAATTAACCTTCAGTTTTTCCACAAGAAAATCTAATTGCAAAGAGGGTGGATTAGAAACGATAGCTCCTGTTCTGGTGATGTTTTGAGGATTCTAAAAGTGTAATTAGACCAGCAGTAAGTGTTTCTTAACAAGCTCCTGAAATTTTAAAACACTCCTAGTAAATTATTTAGTATTTCACGGTCACCGCCCCAATGGACACATACACACTTCCTCTGCCTGAAACTAAGAACCCCAGTTTAGTTTAAAACTTCCCCATTAAAATTTTAAGTGCAAATCTGCCACCACAAAACAGAAAGTATGACAGGGATGGCAAGATTAAGTGAGCGATGAGTTAATTAGGTACTTGGTGGTTAACTCCTATACTCACCAGCAGTGAGGCTGTTATCGGTCCTTTAATTATCCACCAGATGCCAACACTGTCTGTGTCATCCCAGCAACTGCAGGTAAAGACAAATGTAAGTCGATGCAATAATGAACCTATTGTATATTCAAAATAGGTCTAATACTTGACACTAGCTGCTTCCAATTAAATGCAGTAATATCAAAATAATAACAATAAAGCATACCCTCTGTCATCATAGAAGAATCTGGTCAAAACCCACAGTATGAGAACTGTAGATGGGAGCCCTATAATGTAAGGGCAGGAATTAATTATGCATGCTCTGTTTACCTGTCAAGTAAAATTAATCTGAACACAGCTTCAGGCCAAACACATATGTTTGCTACATTATTTTTATGGAAATGTTGATAAGCATATGAAATATTAAGTTGACTCTGTGTATCAAATTTATTTCTGTGCTACTTGCATCTGTTCCATGCCAAAAAAAAAAAAAGAAGCACACACAGGATAAAAGCAGGAGACAGGAGCAAGACAGTAAAGCTGGAAAAAAGCTGATAAGACACATCAGAGCTACTCTGGATACAGTCTGAGCACCACTCATTGTGTGTACATGAATCCAAAGCTCACACCTCAGGTGGCTTGTCTAAAAACATTCAGGACAGAAATATTCACATATATCCACATATTCAACTTTCAAATGCATTTTGTCTGTTATTGCTATAGCTAGACTATTTCTAATACTAAAGCAACTGGTGATCTAACACCAAGCCTGCATCTGGTGTCCTTTGTCAGGTATAAAATATAATAATTTGGGGGAATGGCTGAATTTATTAGGGTGATCCTCCTTTTATCAACAGCTGAGGCTGCTGCAAGCTAAACCTTGTGTGAAAAATGACTAATAAGACATAGACAGTACATCCACACCAGAGCCTTGCACTACAAAGCAGGATTTGGGTTTACTGAGGCAACTTCAGATTTAATCCTGTGTTTTCAGTATTACTAAGGTGGTTTGCCTCTTCTTCTTACCGGGGTACATTACCATGGTAACTTGTGCCGCAGACCTGACCTGCTACAGGTAGGGCTGCTGGTTATGTTCGAAATTAGGTATGAAATCAATGCCTACTGACCAATCAATTCTTCAGAAGACTGCGTCAACCTTCCTGGAAGATCGCTCATATAGTAAAAAGGACCAAAAGTCTTAGTATTTCCCAAACTTTATTAACTTTATTCCTTGATTATTTTTTAAAAGTATTTTTTAAACAATTTTAGAATATGATCCTAAAGACTTTTTGTCAACTTTGCAGATTAAGCCTTCATTTGAATTCTTTTAAATGCTACTGAAACTACAATTGTAAGAATAAGAGAAATCTAAAAATTAATTTCATGAAATAGTCAGATTCTCCCATGTCTTAGTGATAAAGCTGTGACATTAATAAGTCTGTAAACTTATGCAATCTGCATTTATGCCAGATTTCCCTTATTGGCTAAAATGCTTAAAGTGAGCACACATTCATGTACACTGAACAGTGTTCTTCCTCCCACGTTCGCTCGCACACTGTGTTGCTTTCAGGCTGTATTGTGTCATTTCAGATTTTTCTATTTTAGTTTTTTGTAAAAAAAAAATCAGTCACTCTGCTGCCTGTGAACCTCTCAAATTTCAGATTGTCAGTGCCACCTCTGTCAGTGAAACACGCGTGCAGCTGGACTGGGAAACTCTGGGTTGACTTATGAGTTGAAAACCATGTGTGACCGATTAGCCTGATTGCTGATGTTAGGCTGAGAGAAGCAGAGCGATGCAAGAAAGAAGAAAAGTATGTTGCACTTGCTTTGTAGTGCAGAACCCAGGAAGCAGTCATGACTGTAATTGTAACTCTCTCATAATTAAGATCTTGTCAAACAAGAGGTTAAGGTGTCTGTCAATCAGAGATGTTACTCCTTGATGTAAGATTTATTTTATTAATTATGGCATCTAATATTGTTTCATGCAGTACTATTCCATTTTTAGCACCAGCAGTTTAGGCCTGCAAAGGAGGACTCTCGCAACGCGAGGAGCTGAAAAAAATTATCACAGTTTAAGCACAAGTGCTTAGACAAGATGCAGAATAGACTGATCTTCGGCACAGATCAACAGAGGTGGAGAATTTCACTTACTTATCTTACTTTTCTCTGTTACCTTCCTGTCAAAGCAGCCAAATGGCAGTGCCAGCTCCACCATCCTCCTCAGCATGACTCACTGTTTGTCTGAGGAATGCCTTTTAATGGTGCGGCTTTTCCAACAACCAAACTCAAACAAGACCTGACGTGAAAGCATGTCTGCCCGAATGCTGATGACCCGGCTTTTGTTTTAATGAGACTGGTACGACGTGCTTGTAGCCCTGAAGGTCAGATTTAATCATATCTTACTATAAATTCCATTCATCACCTTATTTGAAAAATTCCTGTCATTGTGTTTGAATGCAGCATTGCACTGGCATGGACCAGAGGATCTTAAAAGCCCAACATGACATGAAAGGCTTTGTTCTGCCAGCCTTATCTTGTCTAAAAATTTCAGGTCGCCCCTTCAATGCTGCACTTAAGAAAAGTGTTTGTTCGCCCTGTGTGGTCAGACTGGTGTGCAACATTATGGCAACAGGAACCAAATTAGACTGATGGGAGCTGTGGAGCTTCACTAAGACCTCTTGAGATTACTTGTTCAAATAGGAAAATATACAGGAACATGAAACAAACAAAAAGAAGACAGTGAATTGGGAATAGTAAGACAATCGAAATCCCTTGGCTGTAGAACAAGAGATAAAAAAATAAAAAAAATGGAAAGCTCCATCCATAGAAATCTCAGGAAAATAAAAGGCAGGAGGGAAAATGAAAAGGGAACAGAGGAAACAAGAGCTGCAGTCATTGTTAGGGCCTGCTGCTGCGTAAATAAACTGCTACCAGGTTTTTGGAGGCTAATTTCTTGTCTAGAAATAGATTTCTAATTCCAATATGAAGATAATACCAACAACTTTAAGCCATTTTACTATAATAAGACACCAAAAGGGACTTTTTGTACTGTATACCTGGTATCTCATATTCTACAACTGAATAGTAGCTGTTGAGGACATCACACTGCACAAGTGATGGCACTTATTCTACAGTCAAATATCATTTACAAAAAGAAGAAAATGCAGTGACATGCTTAAAAGAGAACTTTAAGTTAAATCAAAACCCATGATAAGCCTTACAGTCCTTACAATTACTCCATTACCTCCATTAATTACTCAGCTCTAACAGTTTATTAATTAGACTTCTGGTGCATTTTATCACATTTTACTTTCATAAGTAAACAAATTTTCACCTGAATCAAAGATAAAAACTTTTTTTTTAACATTGGAACCTCTGTGTCCTCAATAAGCAGTTAATATGAGTGAATTTGAGACAGGTTCTTCAGGCAGATGCTGCCAAGACTGCAAAAATCTGACACATTTGCTGCAGGACCTTTGGCAGATGTGGCCAATGATGGTGTCAAACACAATGAGGAGGATGAGGAGAGAAATGTGAGCTAGTGTGGGCGAAAAGCAGAACTTGCCATAAGCAGAATCTAACAATGGGCTGGCTGCCTGCAGAGATGATGATTATAATGATTAGCATCGGATTATACTGCTCTGGACTTCAGGAACCCACTGAGATCTTTTTTCAAATAGAAAAAATATATATACAGCTAATGATAAGTTCTGCATGTTTTTCTTGCTGTTTTTTTTAAAGCAGGTGTAGTCTTACAGCTAGTTAGTTATGATATGAGTGTCACTATTTATGGAGGTCAAAGTGGCTTGCTAACACATTGTGTGCACTGATTAAATATTTGCTACCAGCTAACGGGCTAACTGTTGTGATTTCCCTGCTTAGCAAAAAAAAACTCTTTAATGGGATAATATTTTTAAGACTTAATCAGTGCTTGTTGATCTGAAAATAAAAAATGTTTTCAGGGATAGTTTTTGTGTGACTTAACAGTTCAATGATGCGTTTACCTGAAAACACTGATTCAATTATTTAGTTTATCTTTCCTGGCTTTCCCTCAAACTCTTGACTTTTTTCAAGTTCACAGGCATCCTTTCTGTAAGGTTACAGTTTCTTCAAGTCTGAAAACATTTCTCATCCAAATCAATCATTCATCATGTTTTTCTCTCACACACACCTAGGATGCAGCAAGAACACATATCACTGTAGTAGGGTATAAACTACAATTTATTTATTACATTTTCCTCTCTTTTAATCTTTCTTGATTACTTATTACTCAGGAGCTTGAAGTTTTTAAAGAGTGGCACTGTTAGTAGATAGATAATCTAAAATGTATTAGTCCACCGCTGCCTATAAAATGTTAGATTTTAAAGGCTGAATCCCATTTAACATGGCATAAAAAAAAATTGCCACCATATGTTTAAGCAAAATCGTCGCATAGTCTCAAAATAGTATTCAAAATCAAGCTTTTTTTGTTTGTTTGTTTGTTTGTTTGTGTTTGTTTCGGGGGGGGGGGGTCACTTTAAAAGCAGCTGAGAGTTTTCAGTAGCACTGACGTCATATGCCTTCTCCTAGTCCACAAATCACATGTAGCCAGGATGGGCAAACTCCCACGCACACTCAGATATTCCACAACCAGGACACAAACTGGATTGTTCCACTTGAATCCAAGGTTCCACTAACAGATGAACTGTCCTTTTCAGTACCCTGACATAGACCTTTCCAGGGAGGCTGAAGAGTGCGATTCGCCCTATAGTTGGAGTGCACCCTCCGGTCCCCCTTTTTGAAGATGGAAACCACCACCCCAGTCTTTTAATCCAGAGGCACAGACACAGGGCAAATCAGTGCAAATCTCATCAACCCCAGAGGCCCTGTCACAAAGAACATTTTTAACAACCTCAGTGACCTCACCCCCAGTGTCCCCTGCGTTCACAGGTTCTGCTTTCTCTACAGAGCATCATCGGTTTGCCAGAATCATTTCAAGTGCAGTACAAAGGTCTTTTTCCATGGCTGCACTAAACTCCTCCCACATTTGAGTTTTTGGTTTAGACACTGCCTGAGTCACATTCTGCTTGGCCTGCCTCCATTAGCTGCCTCCAAAGTCCCACAGGCTAACCAAGCCCGATAGGACTTCTTCAGCTTGATGGCTCCCTTCACCTCCAGTGTCCACCATCTGGTTCAGGGATTACCACCATGACAGGCAGCAACCACGGCTCCGTGCGGCAACCTCAACAATGGAGGCGCGAAACATGGTCCATTCAGACTAAATGCCTCCCTCGGACTGCTGTCAAAGTTCTGCCAGAGATGAGAGTTGAAAATCTCAGGGACTGGTGCCTCAGCTTAGTGCTTAGTGCACCCTCAAGTGCACTAGGTCTATCCAGCATCCTAACCCACACCTCATCACACTAACCACCAGGTGGTGATCAGTTGATAGTTCAGCTCTTCTCTTCATATGAGTGTTCAGAACACATGGCCACAGATCTGATGATACAATTACAAAATCAATCACTGACCTGCACCCTAGGGTGTCCTGGTGCCACGTGCACTTATGGACATCCTTATGTTTGAACATGGTGTTCATTATGGACAAACTAGTTTGCACAGAAGTCCAATAACAGAACACCACTTGGCTTCAGAACAGACAGGCCATTCCTCCCAATCATGCCCTTCCAGGTCTCACTGTCATCAGTTATGTGAGCATTGAAGTCTCCCAGTAGAACAATGGAGTCACTGGTTTGGGGCATCCTCGTGCACCCTGCCCAGCAACTCCAAGAAAGCTGGGGACACTGAACTGTCGTTCAGTGCATAAGCGCAAATGATCCTCTCGTCAGTAAAAACTCAATTGTAGAGGCTGCACATGAAGGATACCCACCCCACCACCTCTCCCTGAGAGCAACTATCGGCTGGAACAGAGTCCAGCCTTTCACCAGGAGATTGGTTTCAGAGTCCAGCCTGTGTGTTGGGGTGAGCCCAACTATATCTAGTCAGTATCTCTCAACCTCACTGCACTAGCTCAGGCTCCTTCCTGACCAAACAGGTGATGTTCCAATTGCCAGCTTTACTAGCTGGGTATTGGTCATCCAAGGGCTCCGCCATTGGTTCCCACTTGGCTGACACACACTGCCCAGCCAGGTCCCACGGGCTAAAGCCTGCCACCAGGCGCTCTCCCATGAGCACCCTCCCCATGCCTGGCTCCAGGGTGGGCCTTACTGGCCCCTTGATCTTCCTCTAATAAGCGTCATTACTGGTAAGTACTTGTAGGTAATTGTAATTGCATCATAATTTCAGATACAAATAAAAAAAATAAAAAAAATGAAATCCTATTTACTTCTAGGGAAATTACACAATTTTCTAATGCCAAAATATTAATTCATTTGTGTAATCTAAGCTCCTGAGAATTATAGAGGCTATGCTTTTGTGCACAGAGGCAATGGAAAGCCACATTTAAATTTGCCTGTTTCACATTTCATTGCAAACTGCCAATATTTCAGCATGAGAAAAACATATCATGGGACTTAACATAAACATACACAGACTAAGGACAAAAGAAGAGGGTGTGGAGGGAAATGATAAAAACAGTTCATTGACTGTTTAGGAAAACAAACACACTGTTCAGCAGGCAAAACCATATGAACAAAGCAAGGCAAAAATTTGGTTGATTTTCTAAGCACATTTTAAGAAAACCAATTTGTTTGTCTATGCGTGCATGACTGAGCTTATTTATACCAGTAAAAAACAATTTTTCCACAATTTTTTAACAACCCTGCTTTCAACTAAGCCTCTGTGTTTTATGACCCTGTCTCAATTTCAACAATATTTTCTTTATTGCTAGAGCTGATCATGATTAACTCATTTAGAAGATAACTCTTGTGAATTTTAATATGTTTGAGGGACACATTTTATTCTGTGTTTTTTAGCATTTGTGTTGGGAATAAAATATGACTGTTTATGTGTGACCATCCTGGGTTTCGCCACCTCAGATGACAAATTCACTCACTCTTACTCACCCCATCCAATCAAGATGTACCACCAGAAGTATTTCCTCTGTGACACAAAGGTTAGGGCCAGTAGCGTCTGCAGATACATGCCCTCCACTAGCAACCAGAAGTAATTGGCCAGGATGCTGAACTGGAAAAAAGCCACGGCTGACTTGCATGCTGTCTATAGAGAAACAACAGAGTAAAGTTACAAGTACCAGATGTATCATTATTTAGCATATAACTACAGCTTATTTTGTGATAAAAAGCCAGGTAGAGATAACAGTATATTTGATTCTTTTTGACAATAGTTCTTTTCAAGATTACTTTTATTCTAATTTCTTCTGAAGTCAATCAAACAAGCACAAAGAGATACAAAATAACCATCAAGGAACTCAAACCAATTAAAAAATTTTGAAAAATAAAAAAACCTAAAGAAACACAAAATGACAAACACACACACGTGCAAACACACACAAGGAAAACAGTTTGAGGAGACTTGCAAAATAAATTTAAAGTCACAAAATAATCAAAAAGAAACACAAAATAAACAAATCTGCAGACAGACAAAAAAAATCAACATAAA
>VUQJ01000448.1:2465-12622 GCA_015108635.1 Andinoacara biseriatus
AACAGCACTCTCTGAGCCAAAGCTCTTTAAATGGACTGAGGCAAAGAGGAAACTGTTCTGAGGTCAGACGGATCCAAATGTGAAACAGCAGCAGGTGCAGAACCGGCCTGCAGTTCAGACCGTTTGGAGCTTCGGGAACCAAAAACAGGACAAAGCAGGACTGCTGAGCAGCTGAATCCTCTATCAGACAGAACGGGACAACATTCCCAAAGTCCAGCAGCTGCTCTCCTCGGATGTTTACGGACTGATGTTAAAGCAGAGGATGCTGCACAGCTGGAAACACGGAGCTGTGGCAGCTTTAGAGACGTGATGCTGCCATCAAGAGGAGGACCCAGAGTCTGCATGAATGCACTGTAGTAATAAATTGGTAATAAATATTATTAGCAGCAGGAAGCTGGTACAATGAAGAGCTCTGATGGGCGGTGTGAGACTGAGTGAGCTGCTAAAACCTGAGTCTGTGTGCAGCTTTATTGATGCTTTAAGAAGAATCTGATTTTAAAACTGCAGCCAACAGGGCAGAAAAAGATCAGGACTAAAAGTGTGTGTTACAGTCTTTATTTCTTCTTGATGCTCATCAGGCTCCGACGCCTCTTTCAGGAACACCGATGCTAGTTTCCAGAGCTCTGATTGGTCAGGAGGTGGAAGGTTTGCGTCTCACCGTTTAGTCCTCGCAGCATCAGTTACCATGGCGATTTATCAGGTACCATACCGTGATCATCTGCCGCTGGGCAGGAAGTGAAAAAAGACGGGACAGCGAGAGGTTTTTAACTTGTAACAATTTTAATTTCCTGTCATGAACTTGATCGAGCACAAAAAGCCTTTCACAACACGAGGAGAGACAGAAAGAGCAGAAGATTACAGAGATGATAGATGGCGTCCGGAAACAAAAGAATAAAAACTTGCTTCAACTTTTCCCCCGTAATGATAAAAGCTACAGAAACCCAACAATGTTCAGACCCTCTGAACACACAGAATTATAATACAGAAACACTACAACACTCGGTACAGTGTCTCCCTCCCTGCCCCACATCAGCCCCCCCACCACACACCAAACCGAACCTACAGCCGCCTCTGACCGTTAAAGGCGCAGTGTGCAGGATTCCCGCCTCACCGTCAGGAGACCTGAGAGTGCCGAAGAGCCCGTCACACGGAGGAGCGGAAAGATTCAAAAGGATCCGCTCGTTCTGACAGTTTGTGTTTACAGGTGAGAAAATCCTACCTGCTGAACCTTTAACGTCTGCTAACCCCCCCAACCCGCTCCTGCTGCAGCTTCTTTATCTGCCACAAACATTTGAACCCACAAAGAAAATAATTACATAGAAAACTGTGACGCCTTTCTGTGGTGGGTGGCGCAGAACTGCCGCTGCTGCTATTTACAATATTCTGGCATTAGCATATTTTGAAATTTGATAGCCTTGTTAGAAAGCTGGGGTCAATTTTGGCGCCTAGGTCAAATCATTATTTTATTCTTATACACCAACAACCCACATGTGAACACAAAGCAAACAGCTGATTGGCTCATTCATCAACCAATGGATCATTGTGGTGAGTTAATCACAGCCGCACTGCTTAAACAGCAGGGGGCGCTGATATCAGGGGGCAGACTGACGCTCTCTCCTGGCTAATCATCGTGAAGGCTGAGTGAGTTTGGGAGAGACGAATATGTTTATCATCAGCCTTCATCTCTGTTTGTTGCCTCCAGTTTAAAGGCCTCCACTGTTCAGGAGGCTTTTATTGTGAAACAGGAAGTCTCCTCAGCAGCTGCAGGATCATCACTGTACAGTTACATTAGCCCACATTCAAACTGACGTCTCAAAGCTGGTACTTAATGGAAAAACTAAATGTAAATACAGTACAAATACTCTGTAAGTACCACATATGTTACAGGTATTTATAATGACTCCAGTACAGGGGTAATTACACTGCTCTGTTTTAACACAGGTAGGTTTACTGATGCTACCTGCAGTGCAGGTGTGTGTGATGCTGCAGGGTGTGTTTTACATTCTCTGGTTTGAATCCATTCCTGGAGCAGGAGCGATGTGACGGTGCAGGATGGAGAGCTCCTCAATAAAACACCAGCTCCACCTTTAATCGTACACCACCTGCGACCCTTCACCTGCTCCGTCACTGCGGCCGGATTTCTTTATTTTGTGCTTCTGTTTAGTCAGATCGGGGTTTGAAAATGATGGCAGAGCGCCGCGCAGCCACACGTGTCTCTGTGTGTGTGTGCGCAGACACACACTTGTACAGCAGCAGGAACCTTGTGAGGAATGTTGTTGAGGCTTGTTGGGATCTTTATGGCGCCGCCCGTCTCATCACATCGACTCCACTTACAGTTTTTTTTCCTTTTTGTATCAAGTTTTTGGTTTTTATAAGAAATCTTAGAAAAAAGTGACACCTGTGAGAGGAGCCTGGATCCAGCTGTTAGCTCAAACAGCACATCTGCAGGACTTTCCGTGGCGCAGGAAACCTCAGACGGTCGAAGAAGGTGCGCGAGGGGAACAGAGAGGTGAAAGTGTGACTTTGGATGGAGAAAACCAAAGTAAACCTTTGTGTTCTGGAGATTTGAGCTTCATTAACAACGTGAGGAAGGTGCGAAGTGTGACGACAGTTCAACAACAAAAACCGTTTGCAGCTACTCGTCGATGACGGCACGCTGGGACACAACGCTACACAACGCCACGTCCTGAAGGCAGTTTGTACAGCAGGAAGCAGCTCTTCACTAATCTACGCTGGAAACACGAGTTTAAGACCACACATGGAAACTGGCCTGATGGTTTGTTACAAATATATAAATCCTGAAACGCCTCCAATCTGGATCCGATTTTAGCTGCCGAAACAAGTCGAGTGATCACCAACCGGGCAGTGAAAGATGCTCCTGTGACACCGATGTCACAGTTAAAGGAACTTTCTGTCGTTTAAACCCAGTTAAAGGCCGAGCTGCACGTGAGCAACAGCAAGTTTGTAGTGTTGAGACTTTGGCTGAAGCTGAACTACAGAATCACTTTGATATTTACTGAACCAGGTGAGTCGCTCAGATCACACAGAGCGATGGCGGCGACGGGGGGGCAGGGAACCCCACGAGGGCAGGAAAATAAAAATGTGAAGACCCTCACTGGAGAAATGCTGCCCCTAGTGGAGTGTCTCAGTGAAACCTTGCAGGGGAATAACAAACAGTACCTTTAAGAGGTTTTCTTAACCAGCTGCACCTCCAGAACCCCCCCCCCCACCACCACCACCTCTAAAATCTTTATTTACACAGAGAGGAAATAAAGTTTCACTCAGCCTGAATTAATGTGCACTACAGCTTAAATATCAGCGCCTCACCTGCTCAGGTGTCTCTGGTTCATTGCTTTGATTTAACAGCATATTTCATATAAAGCAGACGCGGGCTGAGAGCGGCTGCTTCAGCTGCCGTTTCCTGTGTGAGTATGAGAAGAACGTGGAACGCCGAGCTGGCTCTGATCCCGCCTCTCGTACGTCGGGAGCTGCATCGGTGTTGGCGCTGGTGGCAGCAGTTTAAGACACGTTTGTTTTTTTTAGTCGGTTTATTTATTTTATTAGAAATATTCTGCCGAGCTGAAAGTCTGAGGTCATTTGTTTCTTTGCACATTCCTCTGAGGTCAGAGGTCAACAGACTCAAATCATCCGACACATTTTCACCTCTGTGTTTGCACCGCGGGGAGTTAGTGTGTGTGAGGAAGAGGAGGAGGAGGAGGAGGCTGTCTGGAGCTGCTGTGATTGGAGGACAGAGCGGTGATGTCGGGGTTTCCTCTCTCTCCGCCCGCTGGATGGACGATCTCTTCTCCACCTGCTCTAGGTAGCCTGCAGGAAGGTGAGAGGAAACACCTGCTTTAATGCTCACAGGAAGATGGAGGCTTTAAAGGGTCCTACTCTCCTTCTGCTGCTCACTTCCTGCCTGCGGCCAGCGAGCGTTAAACTCACAAGAACACAGCTGAAAACTCGTGTCAATCAATAAAAGTATTAAATCCACTTTCAGCTTCAACTTTCTTCATTTCCTGCTGTTCATGAGACTGTTTGGGGGGGCAGCATGTGGGGGCTTCCTCTGAACTTTGAACCATGCAAAGCTGCTGAAGCCCAGAATAAAAACACAGAGCAGATTCGGTCGGCTTTAAGGCCCCGAATGCAAACTGTGTGTTTCATCATGAGAATGTTGATATTTGCATATGTGACCATTGTGTGTGTGTGTGTGTGTGTGTGTGTGTGTGTCTGTGTGTGTCTCTGAGTGTGTGTGTGTTGGACCGTGCTGAGTTCCATAACCAGATTCAGTGTTTTTATAGTGAAGCCTCAGAGTGAGGGTGTGATGAGGGGAGGGGCTGACCTCTGCACTCTGCCGCTGCATCTTGTGCACAGAGCAGGAAGCCGCCTCTTCTTCCCCCGACCCTCCGCGTTCCGACTCGCGCTCCCGTTTTCCTGTGATGCCGCCCCTGGGGTGCAGAAGGAGTCCTGAAAGCAAAGTAAGTGATTAAGCTGTGATCTGATGGTGTTCGTCTCCACCGCACAAACTGACTCAAACATTAAGGATTTATTCTCGAGAACAGACGAGCGTTTGATGGTGGACGCGCCGCCTGCAGCCTACCTGGGTGCTGAGGCACAGCAAACTCGTGGTAGAGCTGGCTGCTGGTGTTCTGGCTGGCGTCTGGCACTGAGTGGTATCCTGCAGGAGACACAGCGTTACCTTCATCACAGCAACAAAGTGGCAGAGCTCAGATCTGTGTTATTCCACTGGGGCAGTGACGTCATCAAACTAACAGTGCAGTGAATCTGTTCTCAGATCAGTTTGTTTGCACATACTGCAGTGTTGGCTGAGTGACTCGGAGCTCTTTCCCTCATAGCTAACCATTCAAACAGTCAGTGAGGATGTACCGTGATGCTGCTGCTGCAGCAAAGGCTGCAGTCGTTGTTGCTGTCGTCCAACGCCGCCGGGTCCGCTCTGTTCTTCACTGTCAAAGTTGAGCAGGATGCTTCCGCTGCCATTTCCTGCAGGGACCGGGCTCCCCGACACTCCAGGCACTGAAAGCACACAACACGA
This sequence comes from Andinoacara biseriatus, assembly GCA_015108635.1. Taxonomy (NCBI): domain Eukaryota; kingdom Metazoa; phylum Chordata; class Actinopteri; order Cichliformes; family Cichlidae; genus Andinoacara; species Andinoacara biseriatus. Next base: position 7,519 of record VUQJ01000448.1, read on the forward strand.
GTCAGATCAGCAACGCCGCTCAGCACGACAGCAGCAGCAGCTGTACAAACCCTTCACGTGGACTCACAGTGTGAATTGTTGCTGTTGTTGGTCCCTGGCTGCTGCTCTCCGGGAGAATAGGCCATCATCCCCCCGTTCCCGTTTCCATTGGTGGACGGCACCGATGCCAACAGGCCTGGAAGATGCAAACACACATTTACTATTTATTTCCTAAGGTTTAGTTTGAACCAGGGTTCACAAACGGCAAACAGGGTGTGACTTTGCATTAGCCAATCACAGGTAGCCCCACCCTAACCCCCACTTCCTGTCCCTGTCTGATCCTCATCAACACTCAGCATCATAGGGAGGAGGTTCAGTTAGCAAAGCTCTCCATTATAAATGTGTTCAATCGCATATTTGTTATTGTGACCCAGAAGGAGTCGCAGCCTCCCGTCCCACAGGCTGACTTTACCCAGAATGCACTGGATGAACCATCCAGGGTACGAGTGCTTGTTTCTGCTCTGCGTCACAGGGGTTAACCTGCTGCACGTGATTTAATCACAGGAATCATACAGATGCTCACAGCTGCTGTAAATGTGTTTGTCAGCCCTGAAGGTTTCACGTGGACCTCTGTGGAGGATCAAACGTGAGCACGTTCAGGCCTGCAGCTCAGAAAATATTTGGATTATAAAGCTAAAACTTTGCACAGCCTCATTAAACATCCTAAAGTTATTTTACAAACACAGCAGCTGATGGTGGGGGGGTCGTGGGGCTCTTTGCTCAGAGCGTAAAGTTGTGATGCTCCCTCATCTCGTACCCAATCCTCTGTATCGACTCAGCTGCTGGTAGATCTGCTTCATCCTCTCGATGTTGAGCCGGCTCGCCTCTGCGTGGTGCACCATGGGCTTCGGGTAATGGACTCCGATGATGCACTTGGCTGCTGCCTGCACCGACTCGGGAGCGTTCCAAGGATCGTAGATGAACTTAGCGGGAAAACCTCGGAGGACAGGTAAGTAACGTCTGGAAGCAGATGGAAACATTAGACATGCTGGCTTCTGTCAGCGGGGGGAGGGGGTCAGAGAGGGTGGGGGTGACGGGGGAGGCAAAGGGTTAACAGTTAAACAGCTACTTTCTCATCTTTGTCAGTGTTTCCAGGCGGAACTTTTAGCTTCTGCTGCGTAAAGTGAGTCTGAGTCCTGCAGCCTGTGTGTCTGTAACTGAGAGCATGCTGGTCTTCAGCACTTCATGCTTACAAGTATCGTGGAAAATAGCTGCTACAAAATGAAGCTACAAACAACCACAACACTGCACAGTATGGCTACAGTACATGAGTATGGCTACAGTGGCACTGAGGGGAGTTACCACCACAGCGCGCTCACAGGACGACTGTGCTGCCAAACATGGTAGAAAGCGAGGGGCTGTGGTCCCAGACAACATTCACTGTGAGCCGGTGTGACGGCGGCCACGCCGCACACACGCAGAGATGCTCCGAGAGCCAATGAGACTGCAGCGAGGCTTCAACATCTCACAACCTGCTGAAGGTTCCTTGGGCTGTTGTGGAAAGAGAGACCACCTACCTACTGCGCTTGGTCCGACCTTACCGAGTCCGAGGAGGGGGCACAGACGGGACGGAGGAGGAGGAGGGGGCGAGTGGAACTGTGGGAAGCGGCACAGTGGGGTCGGGTGGCGGTGCGGCCTCGTGGACGCGCACGCGCTCGACGGACGGAGACCGCGCCGTCGCTAGAGACATCACTGCCGATCGGTGCTGATGAGATGTCTACTGCAACACGCCGTTAGAAAGCACAAAGTTTTGACCCCGCCCACCCGCAGCCCACCCCGTTCGGACCGGAGCCGGCGTATGGTGGAAAAGTTCTGCCATCGAGCTTCCTGACCGTCCTTCACTCAGCTGAAAAGGAAAAACTTGTTCCTGCTCTTTAGTTTCACCTCCAAGCTTTGTGCAAGTCTTCACAGCCTAACATGAAAAAGCTCTGAGAGCACCCCCCCGGGGGCTCGCTGTCAGAAGGCCTCCATCATACCTCCCAGCTCCAGCCCCACCCTCCCTCCAACCTTCCCCCAACCTTCCCCCACCTCCATCCCCATCAAACAGCAGTGGACTGAGAAAAGAGCTCAAACCCGCTCCCCCTGTCCCTCAGACTGTGGTGTTTGTCTTTTAAGTGGTCAGTGGGCCAAAGCCCCCCTGCTGACTGTCCTTTCCCACAGCCACAGCGCCACACTCTGGGCTGGCCCACTAGGGAGCCCCCTCATTTCACCAAAAGGGACCACAACCCTTTTGCCAGGAAGATCCGCGACCTGCCGGCAGCAAGAAGTCCGATGGAGGGCAGCAGTACGTGGGAGGGGCCTCAGTCTTCATTTAATGAAGTCTGGCTGCACAGCTTCACTTCACCTTTGACCCCACCAGGAGGATTCACACTAACACACCACAGGTGGGGTTCGTTTATCCCCGCTGGATGTGGCTGGATGTTGGATGAATGTAACTGAGGGGGTGTGTACCTGTTCTAACTAAGCTCCACTCTGGACTCTGGAGGCGGCTTTGGAGCGATGGTGGATTGTTGGGAAAAGCCTAAAATTAGCACGGGTGCTATTTTTGACATGATCTCAGGTTAGTGGTGCCGTCTCCATGGAGACTAATATGCTAAAGAGTAGAACACTGTGTGTGCGCGTGCGTCTGTGTGTGCGCGTGTCTGTGTGTGTTCGTGTGTGTGTGTGTTTTAAGAGATGAATAGAAGGGTCGAATTGTCCTGACGCCACACTAACACTGTCCTGATCCGGGCCCAATCCTGGTTGTTCAGTATTCAGGATCAGAGGACTCGTTACTGCCCCCTGGTGCTTCCTGCAGGACCTTCCTGTGAATCTGCTGTTGCTTCTTCTGCCTCAGGCTCGTGTTTGTGCTCGATGTCCATCTACACTAACTCAAACGTAGGTTGTGGGTCTGTGCGGTCCGGCTGCTGCTCCAGGCCTGTCTCAACCGGCAGGGCTGCGTTCACAAAAGCAGAGCACCACCGAACATTTCACAAAGGGCCGGATGAGGGGCTTTGCCCAGCGCCTGGACAGTGGACCGGCTCGCGTGGCACGGCGCAGGTAACGAGTACCGGCGCCAACCGTGCATCACTACGATGGCAGAGCTACAGCTGGTCCAACGCCTCTCCTCACTACCCTCCGTGGAATGTTTCATAGCGCTCTACTTAACGAACGCAGGCGAGGCGTTTGCATTCCCCTACCAAGTGGTCACAATCCCTTTTGACGAAATGAGACGCCACCGAGTTATAAACCTGCTCAGAGGGTGCCGCTGGGGCACGAGTGCCTCGGGATTGCACAGGTGAAACAAACGGCCATCGACAGCGTCCATCCACGGCAGCCCCGGCTGGAAGCGCAGGCTGCACCTGGGTGGAGGGGCGAGAGAACGGCCAATCACCTTAAAAGCAATCAGCTACAATCTATGAAGGGAAGAGAGACCGCTGAACTTTTCCCCCAATCCCCCAAAAACACAAACACAGAGCCACATCCAGAGAGAGAGAGGACTTAACTACACCTCTGCAGCAAATCCATGTGCTGGTACATGTCTACAGACGCACACGTGTACACAATCACCACACACTCACAGACAGAGGCAGCAGAGACCGTGTGAGAGGCATGCTCGCATCCAAAAACTAAAGTGCTGAAGTCTGAACAGAGCTAAAAACAACTGATGAAGAAGAAGAAGAAGAAGAAGAGGAAGGAAGGACGTTTGGTTTTTTTGACTTACCCAGAGATCTGGAGGTTCCCTTTATCCCCCCATCTCTCTCCCTCCCTGCTTTATTCAAGCTGAGCTGACTGTGTCTCAAATACATCATTAACTGGCAGGTTTTATAAGGTGAAACTTCCATATAAACCCTGAAAACCTGCGTCTGCTCTCTGACAACCTGAGTATCTGCTCCTTCATGTTCTCAAATATCTGTGCAGTCCTGAGAGACGGAGGGAGGAAGGGCCCCATCCAGGTGCAGGGTCAGCTGCTGGCACCAAGGGGCGATGGAAGGAAAGGTACCCACCTGATGAAGTCCCCGTTGGGGTCGGTGCGCCGGCCGAAGCCCACGGGGCAGTAGCAGTGGAAAAACTGCTGGAAAAATGAACTGCAGGACAGCCACATCCAGCTGCCCGCGTTCACGCTCCAGTCTGCATCCAGAAGCAGCTCCTCAAACACCTGCAGCAGGTAACGACACGCTCCAGGTGAGCATTTAAACCTCAGGCACAGATCCCTCCAATTAAACAGGAACACCATGAGCGGACAGGAAATACTATCACGAGGCCACGAGAAACAACCTGTTCACACTGTTAAAATTTATTCCAATGATTTGTTATATTGATAAAACAAGATAAAACAAATAAATATAAAGTAAATGTGGCCCGTTTCCCCTCATGTGCACATCAGGCTCTGTAACTCTACCTGCACCTTACATCTCCTCCTTTCACTACGACCGAACACCATCAGTCCGTGTCGCTTCCTGCACGCTCACCTTCATTCCTTCCTCCCAGCTGATCCACAGGTCTCCTCTGGTGAGGAAGCAGGCCACGGCGTGCCTGGCCAAGTGATGGATCCATCCCTCCTGCCTCAGCTGAGTCATGATGGCATCTATCCAGGGAAAGCCCGTCTTCGCCTCGGCCCACTTGGCGAGCGCCTCGGGATTTTTGTCCCAGGGAATGCGGACGCAGATGGGGTTTCCCTCCATCTTGTCGAAGCGCGGGTTGTTGGTGGCAGCGGTGTAGAAGAACTCGCGCCACAGTAACTGGCCGTACAGGGAGAGCGGAGGAGAGCTGTTCTTCTTCACCTGCACACATTTAAACAGCACAAAGAGCCGGACTCAAAGTTCAGAGAGAAGTCTGAGGATTTACTGAGAAGCCGCTATAACATTTTTTTCTCAGTGCTGCTCAATTCTTGAACTTCTTTCATCTCTTAGGTTAAAAATGGGCTGTTTATGGTACGAAGCATATGAACCCCACAGCCTGCAAACCCATCAGCTACCCTCTGATGCTGGACTGCTGCAGGTGGTTGGAGTTTGTTTGGCCCTCAGACTGTGGCTCCACAGCAGTTTACACCCCCCCCCCCCCCCCCCACCCCCCCCCCCGCCAC
>VUQJ01000449.1:2429-17459 GCA_015108635.1 Andinoacara biseriatus
GTCAAAAAGCCAAAAAAAAAAACAAAAAAAAAATGCTCTATAAATGCCAGTTTATTCAAATTAAAATTTCCAACATGCAAGATTAAAGTTTTAAGGTGGAGCATTTTAACATTAAAGCTTAATTATAAAACAAGTGCTTAAACCTGACCAAATAGTTTATGGTGCTTAAACCTGAACTAAGTAAAAGCTGAAAATCAAGCAAATAAAGTGAGAAAACAAATCTCCCAAATGAACTGTGGGTTCCTGACAAACAAACCTGTATCTTACTCCAACTTCTTAATGGGGACATTAATACACTTTAAAATCTGTGCATCATGTGTCTCTGTCTATGAATGCTGTGGCTGCTGTGTCAGAGCATCGATACATAATTCAACCCTGTACGTGTGTGTGTTAGTAGTATTTGGCACCCTGCGATTTGTGTCACTCATGTAACTGAAAAGTGTGTGGTGATTGTGATATGAATGCAGTGTGTGTGTGCTTTCAGGAGTGTGTTCAGTGTGTGGCGGTCTGTGGTCGATGCTACAGCTCAGACTGCCGCATCAAGACTTTCTGCCGCAGAAGAATACCGCCGCCTGATCGGACAGGTCTCCAGAAGTCTCCGCAATGCAAAGGACATCCGTGCTAAGAGAGTGAGTCAGCCGACACAGATTCAAATGTTCAGCTCATTAAGTGCATGAAATGGCTGAATGTATCACTTTGGGTTGTGTGCATATGTGTATTAGGGCCTGGAACAGCTGCAGAGGGTGCAGGCTGAAGTGGTGGATGCTCTACGGGAACTTCACAGGGTCAAGAAGTGTTACTATGAGTTCAGTCACATTGCCAGTGTGGCCCGTGAGAAAACCGCAGATGCACAAATCAGGTCAGTGTTTCAGTAAGGAGGTCAGTCACTCTTATCGGCAACATCAAATCATCTGCTTAGTGTCGGTAAACAGACTTTTAACTGACATTTAAACTTTGAATCTCACAGCTCATCCCATCTTGTTTCTTTCATCTAGCAAACAGGGCAAAAATGAAAGCTTTACTATCAACCAACAGCCTTTAGCACACACTCTGATGTGCTCTAGATTATTAAAACACTCCTCAGCCTTCATGAGTGCATCTTTAGTTGGTCCAGAACGCATAAGCTAGGCTGTAAACAAAACTTGCCAGTGATTATACATCACGTTTATTCTTGGCTGCCTTTGTTGGCTTCCAGTGAAAAATTTAAAATTCATTTGGACATTTTGGCCAGGTCCCTGCATATATAACTCATGTGCTCCAGCTTCTCCAGTCTCATTGACACATTTAACTTTCTCCTGTTCTTATTTTAATAGTAATAGTTCAGTGAGACGCGCTTGTTGTGCAAAAATTAAACAACATAGTCTGGTGTCGAATAAATAGACACGCAAGGTTTTGATATATTTTTTTTTCTCTTTCAAAAAATATTAAAGGTTGGGGGGTTGGACATGGGTGGGTAGGGTGACCTGGCCTAAATCTGATTTGACTTTGTCTTCCAGAGCCAGAAAGAGTGAACATGGAATTTTTCACTTTAAAACAGGACTACAGAAAATGACTACAAAGGTATGGATCTGAAATGAGCTGTTAGGTTTGTATTTTTCTGGTGAGCTATGTACTGGTCTAGGTTGTTTTCCCTCCTCTGTTTATGACTTTATTCAGCGTACTGTTGAATAATATATACTACTCAAAAAAAAGGAGCACTCTGAAAACACATTAGATCTCTGTGGGGAAAAAAATCATGTTGGATATAAATACTGATATGGACACCGTGAAAATCAAAGTGAAAAATGATGCAGCAGCCTAGAACATTTGCCAAAATCTTATTGCAGCAACTCAAAATGGTACTCAGTAGTTTGTATGCATGTGCTTGTATTCATGACTGACAATGTCAGGGCATTCTCGTGTTGAGACAATGGATGGTGTTCTCTGGGATCTCCAGTCAGATCTGGACCAGAGCATCACTGAGCCCCTGGACAGTCTGAGGTGTTCTACTGGATTTAGGTCAGGTGAGTGTGAGGGGCCACTCAGTGGTATCAGTTACTTCATCCTCCAGGAATACAGGCATACTCTCGCCACATGAGGACAGGCATTGTCGTGCACCAGGAGGAACCCAGGACCCACTGCACCAGTGTAGGGTTTGACAGCGGATCCAAGGATTTCATCCCGATACCTAATGGCAGCGAGGGTGCCGGTGTTTAGCCTGTAGAGGTAGCAGGCACCATAATGTTCTCCCTGGCTTCTCCAGACCCTGTCATGTCTGTCACATAAGCTCAGGGTGAATCTGCTCTGATCTGTGAGAAGCACAGGGCCCCTGTGGTGGACCTGCCAATTCTGATATTCTATGGCTAATGCCAATCTAGCTCTAGAGTGCCAGGTAATGTGCACATGGCCCACTAGAGGACATCAGGCCCTCCTCATGCTCTTGAGACTCTGCTGGAGGACACAGCAAACCTGGCAATGGCACGTATTGATGTGCCATCCTGGAGTAGCTGCACTACCTGTGAAGCCTCTGTAGGGTCCAGGTATCACCTCATGCTACCAGCAGTGACACTGGCAATAACCAAATGCAAAACTAGTGAAAAAACTGAAGACAAGAAGGGGAAAATGTCTGTGACCTCCACCTGTAAAACCATTCTTGTTTTGGGGGTTGTCTCATTGTTGTCCCTCTTGTGCATTTTTTTTGTTCATTTTATTAAAACCAAAGAGGCTGAAACTGATTAACAACCACATCTGCTACTTAACTGATCAGATATCTCAGCGGTTGAGCAGGTACACAGCATGGCTCTGTGGTGCAGGTGGCCCAGGTTCACACCTGATCCGTGGCCCTCTCCTGCATGTCTTCCCCCCTCTCTCTCCCCACTTTTCTGTCTTCACTGTTCACTATCCAAAAAAAAGATTTAAAAAAAAGTTTTTGTTGACCTTTTTGAGCAGTGTATGATATACTCGGCACATAATTTTCTAAAATTTACATTTATTGGTTTTAAATGAACCTGTAAGAATGTGATGTTTACATCAAATTGTGTGTGTGTGTGTGTGTGTGTGTGTTTGCAGCTCACTGCCAGACTCAAAGAGTGTGATGACCGTTTGACTGAAGTCCGTAATGAGTATCTGCTGACATTAGCAGCAGTCAGCGCTCATCGACAGCACTACTACACAAATGACTTACCATTTATCATGGAGGTAACACAGACACACTAACACAGTCAGGTGTTGTAGTCCTGGCTTCACAGGCCCGCTTCCTGACATTTTTGTGGATGGAGCGGATCAAAATCTCCTGATACAAAATGTTTGACAGCTTCTTATTTTAATGAATTAGTGTCACCACAAAGTGCTTGATTGACTATTTTGCCACGTACAGTTTTGTCTGCTGTATTTGACAAGAACACGCAGCCACAGAAAGCACACACAACATTGGTGATTAGGGTTCAGTAGGGTCTCAATAGTAACATTTTGTCTTTGGAAAATGTTTATCTGGCAGCTCAAACTGAATCACAGCCATAGTGTTGAAAATGTATGAATCAATTTTTTTTTATTTGTCTTTTTTGTTTCTTTTTTCTTTTCCCTTTCTCACTTCATCAGCAAATGGATGGTGATATTTATGAGGATCTGAGATATCATTTCACCCTGCTGTGCGAGACCGAAATGGATTGCTGTCTGACTACACACAAGCAGTACAGCAGGGTGTGGGACAGTGTTGCAAAGGTCAGTATTGTATATATGAATTCATACAAATGAGAGATGAATTGTTCTCCCTCTACATATACAGTATATTGATAGTGTGCAATTGGCTACAGAGGGATTCCTTCATGATCAGACTGTGATTATTCCCATTTAAAGTAGACCTACTCTGCTTTTCCCAATTTTCTGTCATGTTAGATAATGTGACACTGTTGGAAGGTCATGCATTGGTTGCCTTGTTGGTAAATTACAGTGTGACTCTTCCCTGTAAAAACACAGAACTGAACAGGAAATGAGACACAGGTGGGAAATAAGGCACAAGACCATTAAGGATCATTAACAATCTGTTAAGGAGCAGAAGTGTCAGGGTTTGTGGTTGTAGTTTTGTGGACCCAAAGGCAGTTTACAGGGGGCAGAGGTTAGCATAAGGGGAGAGTCTTTAATGAAGGTGCGAAGGAAAATAAGTCAGAACAAAACAAAAACCAAAGCCAGCCAGGATTCACAAGGAATGATCACTTAACACTGAAACACTCACAGCAATATACAACAACTCAACAAGGGAGAAGAAGAGACTGAGACTGTAAATACAAGAAGTGTATTGTACTGTTGGCTTAACATTAATAAAAAAAAAACATTTCAAAAATAATAAATAATAATACTAAACATGTTTGTTGTTAAGCATATACATCTATTCTTTCAAAATTTTAGTAGCAAAAGGATTAATTTGCGATTAATTAATTACAGACCCTGTAATTAACTCGATTGAAATTTTTAATCAAGTCCCGGCGCTAATATGTGTGTGTGTGTGTGTGTGTGTGTGTGTGTGTGTGTGTGTGTGTGTATATATATATATATATATATATATATATATATATACACACACACACACATACACAGTTTCATTGATTCACTGAAATTACACATTGATTTAAAGGCTGGTCTCTCAGAGTAGCTTTGAAACCAGACATAGAACATCCCTCCCCTCCTCTCTGGGGGAGGTGTGATTCGTGCAGACTGGTTACAAAAAGGGGGACAGAGTTTGGGGGAAAAGAACAAGGGAGAACAGGGCAAAGAGTTAAATGAGAGGCCTGAACTCTAGAAATTTAACAAATACGCAAAACGTGTGAAGCAGCAACAGAGTACAGGCTAAGGGGAACCCTTCCAGAGTTGTTCCCTGGACATTTTGAGCAGTTGAAGGACATTTGACCTTTCATGTGTTCATGTTTTGTTCACTTGGGAAGGGCCTTTCAACCCTTTATACTGCAGAATTTACAGTGATGCGGCTAACGATGGATTTTTATTTTTATTTTTAATTGGGGATGGAACAGGTATAAATGCTTTTGTTTAATTACTTCTTGGTTGTGTTGCAGGTGACCAGAGAGAGAAATGTTCAGCAGTTTCTACAAGAATCAGTTTCTTTCAGCAAAACTCCTGAATTTACCTTCCAGCCTGCCCCGCATGACAAGGTGTGTCTGTGTGTCCGAGGACACACGTTAGCTTTGAGACACACTCTGGTTTTTACAGTCGCACATTCATGATAGAAGTGCCAGGTTCAGATTAGAGCAAAGAAGTCTGGTAAGTTTTAGGGCGTGCATACTGATGGAAAGTGCCAAAATTGGACACTTCACAAACTATAGTGGAGTTTTGTTGCTGTTACAGCTCCATAGTGTAGTTATTCACATATTTGCCTAACAAGCAAAATGTCCCCGGTTGAGTCACAGGAGGAAACACAGATCCTGATTGAAGTCACGAAGAGCATCCACTGTAAAGTCTGTCAATCCAAACACTTTGATTTTGCAAACACTGGCAAAAACAAATGCATATAAAGTATGAGAGCAGCTAAAAGTGGTTGCTTCTTCTTCTACAGTTGGTTAAATAAGGAGATGATATATCATATGCTTTCTCTAGCTCCATAAAGACACTGCAACTCCTTCTGACTTTCTCCATCAGCAACTATGTTGTAAAGAAAATACTGCACCTGTAGTGCTGTGGAATGAAGCCATGTCTTCTTAACCTAGATTCAGCAACTCTTTCCCAAAGTTTCATAGTATGGCTCAGAAATGTTATCCCTCTGTAGCAGCTCTGTACATCACCCTTGTTCTTGAAAATCTGCATCAGTACACTGCTTCTCCATTCCTGAGGCATCGTCTCACTCTCCAGCATTTTGTTAAACAATCTGGTTAAAAGGTCCACTGCCCTCTCTGTCCTAGATATTTCCACACCTCCACAGGTATGTCTTCTGGACCAACAGCCTTTTCTCTTCATTGCTGCCCTCGTTTCCTCCTTGCTAATTCTCTACACTTCCTGATTTACTAACTTTCCTCCATCTGTCCCTCTCTCTCTCACTCATTTCTTATTTTCTACATTTATCATCTCCTCAAAAAACTTCTTCCACTTTCTCAACACGCTCTCTTTACTCTTTATTACATTTCCATCTCCATCCTTAATCACCATAACCTGCTGCACATCCTTTCCAGCTGAGTCTCTTTCATCCACCCTGTCTTTCTTTCTTCATTCCTCTGTCCAGACGACTCACCAAACACCTTTTTTGCAGTTTCCCTGGACATTCAGCTGTGCTTTCCCAGTTATCTGGTAACTCTTCCCTACCATCCAGTACCTCCGTCCCTCAACTCCTCCCTGAACTTAACATTCTTCTTTCTTCAATTTCCACTATTTAATCCTTACTTCTTCTTTTTGATTTCCAAAGTCGTCTCAGAGACTACCATCTGATCCTGCCTAGCTGCAGTCTCCCTGACGCCACCTTGCTGCCTCTTACAACTTTCAGATTGCACCAGCCTGGACTCACCTTCATCACCCTATGTTCCTCCCCCTTCTTGAATTACATATTTACCTCAGCCATTTCCATCCTGTTCACAAAATCCTCTGCCATCTGTCTTTTTTGCATTTCTCTCATCATACCTCATCACCCCAGCTCTCTTTCCCTGCATGTACGTAAAACACTGTATTTAAAAAGATTCCATTCTGCAAAATTTCTTTCTTATAATGAAATAGAAACTAAAGCTGTTAAAAATTTAAAGTTTTTTCATTGAAATGTAATAAACTGGAAGTATAAAGTAGTACAAACTAAAAATTCTGCAGTAAAGTACAAGGACTTTAAAAGGTATCTGTGTACATTATCATTGTGGCCACTGCCACAAATAAAGTATTTGGATGTTTTGCACTCCTCTTCATAGGTGTCTACACTGCAGGAGGTTTGTGCTGCAGAAGAGGAGGGCTGCCTGGTGAAGGAGGCTAAGAAATGGGCTGCCAAGGTGGCTAAAGATCACAAGAGTGTTGTCCATGGCGAGAGGGTGAGAAACTGAAAGAACTGTGATGATCATGAAATAGTGGGCCCTCCCTGGTTTTCTGTATTATGTGTATATCTGTATTACTTTGTGTCTTTATTCTCTAGGCCTCCATTCATCCATCCATCCATCCATTTACTTGCACTTTTCCAGGGCCTGGTTGCAGGGGCAACAGTTTAAGCAGAGAAACCCAGACACTCCCTGTGTCTCATCAGCCACTCCCTCCAGCTGATCTGCAGGGGAGTGGCTGATGAGTTATAAGTCAAACTGTGGTTTGCACAGAAGTCTAATAACAAGACACCACTCGGGTTCAGATCAGGCAGGTCATCCCTCTCAGTCACGCCCCACCAGGTCTCACTGTTGTTGCCAACTTTATGAAATAAAAATTGATAATAGATCCTGAAGGTCAGAGGCCTTATGGTATTTGAAAGGATTTCCATAATTTCTCCATAATTTTTGGGACAGTTTTCGTAGTTTTGCCTCTGTACATCACTGCGGTGGGTTGTAAATTAAGAACTGGATATGTGATTGAAGTGCAGACTTGCAGCTTTAATTCAAGGGAAGAGTTTCAGTCAGGTTTTCATCACAGTACAGAAGCAGCGCGTGTCTCCTCTGAGTTTTCTTGACTTGTTAGATGTTGTGAAGTTGTTTTCTTAACCATGTAACTGCCATCATTGTTAGCTGGGTGTTGTTGTATTTTTTGGTGTTTCTGACCCGGTCAGTGCATTTATTCTTTTTAGCAATGTACCAGATTATTGATTTGGCCACTTCTAACGTTTTTACTGTCTCTGTCTCTGGTTTATTGGGGTTTTCAGCCTATTGAGGCCTCTCTCTCTTTTGTACTCTCTCTTTGGGCCTCGTATTTAAAATTACACAAAATTGTAAATGGAAAAAAAATGTAAAAAATACAAATTCAATACTTTGAATCAACTTCAAATATTATATCTGCTTCATTCATCATGAAATAACAGGGGAGCAGTGCTCACCTGTCAGTCAATTGTCCCATTAATTTTGAACTTGGACTGTGGATAAGAATTGCTGTAATTATTAAACAGCTCATGCAAAATTTTTACAAACCTTGAATTAAAGCTGAAAGGCTGCACTTGAATCACATATTGATTGTTTGATTTACAAGCCACTGTGGTGGTGTACAGAGGCAAAACCACAAAAATTGTGTTTTTGTCTCAAACATTCTATAAAAAGTAGCATTACAGATGAGTCTGTTAAACCCAAATTATAGTCTCACTACCGCCATCAAATGATTGGTTAATCGCAATGATCTTGGAGGCCCACTCAAACTAATCAAAAATTAATATTTATGCTTCTGTGCAGCTGTAATATTTAAGGGATTACAGATTGAAAATGTATTCAACTCCCCATACTGTTATTGAAGTAAACATTTATGTTATATGAGGATAAATTTGCACCACTAAAATGTTATTTGAGGGAAAAACTGGAATCCATTTTAACAATAGAGAAGCTAGAGCTTTATATACAGTTGTTTATTAATAAAATAATTGTTTTTGAAGTCCAAAATACTGGTCTTTTATGTTTGTCTTTTATCTTTTATGTCTTTTCTTCTGACTCTGTTTCACTGCGTCAGGCTCTACAGATGTTGGAGAGCCGGCTGAAGCTTTTGTGTGGAGAGACGGCGCTCAGTGTGGAGCAGAAGATAGCAGAGGTGCAGGACAGCGTCAGGAAAGCCAAGGTGCTTGTTTTTGAACGTGACTCCATCCTAGAGGTTAAAATCCAACATTCGCCAGTTTAGTCAGTCAGATATGGTTTTCTGTTCTTTACCTCATTCTGCTCCCAGCTCTCTGAAACTGACCACAATGTAAACAATGCAAATATGTATGTTTAAGGATGTAAACTGAGCGACCAAAACGGATTACAGTCCTTAAATTCTGTGCAAATACAGTACTGTACAAATGTCTGCTGAATACAATGTATCCAATCACTGTTAGAAATGTATTGTTTTCGTCTTTTTACACCATAGAAATAAAAGTTGGATGTAACTTAGAGCAGGCAGTGTACAGTTTGTGTAGCAGTGTAGATTCACTGTCTTCTGAAAATAACTCAACAGGCAGCCATTAAAGCTCAGAGCTGCAACACAAGTGACACCTCACAGTGAAAACGTGTCCATAGTGTCAATATTTTGTGTGGTCACTATTATTATATTGTTAAACCCCAAAGGATTAGTGTGAGCAGATCTTACCCATACAAATTAAATACAGTGACCGACCACAACGCCCTGTAGAAATGCAGCAGATCTTAGTCATACAGAAACATGAAAAGTGACAAAAGTTGTAGAGTATGATTTTTTTTAAGTGGTAAAGTCACATTTTATTTTCACTTGTCTTGCAATGATCCACCCAGAGTTTAAAAAACAACGTATAAAAAAAAAAAAAGTAGGTGGTCTAAAACCTTTCTGTGACAGCGCAGAGACACACTCCTCACAAACACACATATTCCTGTTTTCTTGCAGTTGTTTGCAGTTGCTGTATACACATGTACACAACTCCCAGAGAAAAAGAAAGTATATACAGTTCAGTGTGTGGATGTGGTTAACACACTGTAGATCTGTCACAGAGAAAGCAGAAGCATCTTTCTTGTGGGTGTTTGATGACGACGTACGTGATGTTACAGTTTAAGTCACTGCAGCTCCTGCTCGCTCTGTTAGAGTATTTATGGTTTCCTTTATTCCATTCTGGTTAGAAGTAAACAGTTGGCTTACTGCAGCAATTTCCTTTCAGCCGATTATTTTAATACTAAAAAACTTTAAAGATATCACTTTCAGGCAAGTTCTGCAGTCATGGAGGAGGGTTTTTCCAATGATTTATATGTGATTTACACGTGTGATGTTTAACAATACCCTCTGGAAATCTATATCACACTGAGGTACACACAGTCAGCTGTTGGCCAAATCAGCCCTTAAACAATCAGTGTCATTTCTAAAAATATTGTGTAGATTTGCCTGCCTGTATGTAACAAAGTTTCTTGGTTTTTCAGCTGAGCAAGGCGAAGGCAGAGGCGCGCCTGGCGCTGCTGTCAGAGAGCACACCAGGAACGGAGCAATGGCTTCACAACACCATGAACCAGGTGGAGGAGGAGTTGGAGAGAGAGCGACATCTCAGCGAGCAGAGGAGGTCTACTGACGACTTTTCAGTATGCACACACACACACACACACACACACACACACACACAGAAACAAACTGAGTGGTGTTTTTATCACAAAGATAAAAGTTAACTTATATTTTAAAGATGACTGATTCTGCGCATTTCCACACTTATTTATCTCATTCTTGGCCTTGGTGTAGCTCCCTCAGCTCATCAGTTAAAGGTACTTTTGTTATTGGGGGCAGCATTTTTTCCAGCTGGTGTGTTGAAGTGTTCTTGGTGTGTGTTTAAGCCACCGTTATAGATTACAGCATTCTTTATTACTGACCTAGTTAAATAAAAATAACGCTGTCTCATTGCACCATCGTCTAGTACAAACAGGTTTTAACTGAACATACAGTCCATCTGTAGTTCAAATTCAGCAGATGTCTTCAATATCTACCAAGCAGCACTTTTTACTCAAAGTATAGCATCAAGTCAGTTAACCTTCTGGGTTATTGAGCTGGTCAGTTAAGTAGCAGAGGAGTTTGTTAATCAGTTTCAGCTGATTTGGTGTTAATTGAATTAACAACATGTGAGGGGCAACAGTGAGACAACCCCCAACACAGGAATGGCTTTACAGGTGGAGGCCACTGACATCCTCATTTTTATAACGTATTTTCATACTTTCACTAGTTTTGCATTTGGCTAGAGTCAGTGTCCCTCCTGAATACCTGCACCCTACTACAAAGGTTGCACAGGTAGTCCAACTCTTGTGGCGCCGTGCCTACCCCACAGTTTAGGAAATGCAGGATTCATAAAACCTCATAAAAGCTTTGAATGGCGGGTGAGTGAAGCTTCTGCATTCACAACCAGAGCTGTGAATGAGATTTTTAAAAATTAGGAATATATCCATTTTTTTGGCTCAAGGGGATTTCTTGCACATATGCTGACCTCATTATTTGAAACTTTGGCATTGTTTATTATAAGCATTCACCACTGGAATAGTATATATGTGACAGAAAGTAAGGAAAAGCAGAATGTGACGTCTTTAACCTAAACTTTGCATGCACGCGCGCACACACACACACACACACACACACACACACACACACTGCTGCTTTGGTTCTGTCAAGCCGTTAAGAATGACGATTTCTTTTAAAGAAACCTGTCAAAATATTTGGTCCTTTACAAGTTTGTTTGTTTAGTTGGATGTGGGGACTCTTGAATATATATTTAAGGCTGTTAGTCATTTTATTATTTTTGACATTAAGTATGAGGCTGAGCATATTTTGTATTTGTCCAGTTGTGAATAAAAGCATGTATTCTGTGGCTGTTAGCCTCAAGCCAAATGGTCTCTGCTGTAGACATAAATCTTTAAAAAGGACCCACAAATGAAAAGAACTGAACAATTTTTTGCAAACAATACTTTGTTTTCCAGGAGGATGAGTTTGAGCTGACTGACTTTGAAGACTATGGTGATAATGGAGACATCTTCACCGATCCAGTGTCAGCATCTAGAGTGTGTGTTTACCCTGCAGCCTGCAGAGTTATTTACAGCTATCAGGTAGTGATCATTAGCACCCACTGCACCACTTTTTTAGGATTTTTTGATATGTAAATTCAATTCATCCATGAGTCTAAAATATTTGTATGAAGTCTGAAGCAGTTCTGTTAAGGTACGTGGAGGTATTATTTTGTTCAGACTGGGATGGATGGACATACGTACAAGCCAGCTAGCAGCAAAAATCATTATGCCGACTGGTGTGAAGGCATAAAAGTAAAAGCAGCTATTTTGTTGCATACAGCCTGACAGGAGATTTACTCCTGTCTGTATGCCAACTCCTTCTGAAAAGTAGATTGTGCAAAAATAAACTCGTTGTTCTTATGTAATATTTTGTTTCCTGTGCTCATTATATCTATAATGAGAACAACTGCACACAATTGCAGTGTCTCCATCACAACTGTCAACATAACAGAGAAGAACATGAAAGTGCAAGACTTGCACATCACATCAGTAAAAATAGTATACATTTGAAAGGAAAATTGATATATCAAATGATAATATTAACTTTATTTTATAATTTTATTTTACTTTACGAAAGCATCTGTCTCTCACAGTGTCTGCCGAGAAAAATTCCGGCGCTTGGACAGATGTAGTTGATGACCCCTGTCTTAAAATATCAGCAGACCTCTATGAGATGTTAAGGTTTTGTCAAAATGAAGATCCAAATGCAGGACATGACAAGCATGTGCAATGAAGAAAAGTCAAGCTTGAGCTTATTAATGCGAGTGTTGCCAGCTTAGCGACTTTTCAGACCCCGCTAGCGTCTTTTTCCAAAAAGTGATAGTGATAAATTTAGTGGCTTTTTCCAGCGACGTCAGTGACTTTTGGAGAGTTTTGGAGATAGACCAGAAACATGAAATCTTTTGCTGTTGCCGTGTTTTGTGTACATACAACTTTTGTAGTGCATCCCATCGTACGCACTGGCATTGCCCGGACTTCCCTTTGGCTCCGAGGTGGGGGGACCTTCCACCCCCCACCCCAGGACCTCAGTTTGGCCTTTAGCAACTTTTGAGATGGCCAACAGTGAGTTTTCATACACAAAAGAAAACTCCCCAGCAGACAACAGCAAAGTAGATGCCCTTGCTATCACAGACTGGTAGATCAATAATCCAATATTGTAAATTTAAATGGTATTTAGAAATGAAATGAAAAAAAACATGGTTTTCAGGGAATACTGTTAAATTTTTGGTTTCTATGTCATATTTCACAACAAGATTTTCAGCATCTATCACTATATCATAGAGTGACATTCTTTTGCAATTGTTTAATATTCTGCATTAACAGGCTTGAGGTTGAATAATAATGATCTTATTTTAATGCTAAATGCCTGTTTTATCCCTTTTAGGCTAGCCAATCAGATGAGCTGTCAATCAAGGAAGGGGAGGAACTCCAAGTGATTGAAGATGGAGATATGGAGGACTGGCTGAAGGTAACAGTATCATTTGCCATTTGAATTAGATAAAAATGCAATAGTGATTGATAATCAGAACCTGGCTGTACAGTATCAACAACAGGACAGAAAGGTCACTCTGATGTGCTCTGTGCAGGTGTGTAACGCGTGTGGTCAGGTGGGATATGTTCCTGAACGTTATGTGCAGTTCCTGTGTCTACAAGCAGAGGGCAGCACTCCACTGGACAGTTCATTTGGCTCCACCTCATCCACAGGGAATAAAGAGATGCCAAGAAGCAGAGGTCCGTGGCTGTGTTTACAGCTGCACCTACATTTACTTGTTACGTATTGTACAGTTTATATACTATTTGTGCTGCAGAGGGGTAAACAAAGAACTCTTCTTGTGTCCCAGGCTGTAGAATTCCTTCCTAAAACTTAGCTCAAGTCTATTTTTAACCAGTCACTGAAATTCATAAGAAATAACTGAAAAACTAACATAAAATAATTAGATTGCACTGATTAGCATGAATAATATGATACTCTAGTGTACCCGTGTGATCTGTTAAAAGAGAGAAAACAGTCATGCAAAATGATGCTTTCCATGATATTTTATATTCATTAGTTTTAGATGTGTAATAACTGAATACATATTTTCTAAATGTACATGTTGTTACATAAGATGATTATGTTCAGAACCAGCTCTGATGTGTCTCAGGTGTAGCCAGGGCTCTGTACTCCTACCAGGCTCAGAGCGTAGAGGAGCTTTCCTTCCCAGAGGGGGCACTAATCCACCTGATACGCCGTCCACGTGGAGAGGTGTGTGTTCTATGCTCCAGTCCATTTGCTTTGGAAGTTGGATGTCGGGAGTGATGTCAGTCCCAAGTTGAGTGCACTCCACAAGTAAAGTTGGAGAAGCAAAACTGCGTTTGTTTTGCTCTTTAGCAAAGTAGAATCATTCATGCATCAGTAGCAATGCTTTTTTATGTGTGTGCTTAAAAACGTTGCTGCTGGACGTTCAGTGCTTTGCATGTAACTTATTTGGCATGTTACAAATACACAACAGCTGCGGTACAGATTACAGGTGTTACAGTTTTGCTAATGATTATGTGCACTGCTGCCATCTTGGATCACGAAGTCGGGGGGTCTGTCGGGCTGCTGTGAGTTTCCAAGTTGGAAGTCTGGCTTGATGGGGTGTTCCAATTGAAAATTCTGACCGGGAACTCTGAAATTCCAACTTTGACATCAAATTGAATGTACCACACTGTTTCTAAATATGCTCACAGAAAAACAGCCTTTATAAACCACCCGGGGAGAGCAGAACATGCTCTGCTGTCCTGTTAGCAGTCAGTGTGTAACGTCATGAAATCCAACCTATCAGGACTTACCCGAGGTTTAGCCGTCAGTCTTAATAGTAACTATGTTTTTTTAGACTGTGCTCTGCTTTCTGCCTCAGCTTGACATCAGTTTTCTTCTTCATATCAGAAAACATAATATGTCACAAGTACTTTACTCTTTCAAAGAGATGGGAATCCGTCCAAACTCGCGGTCCACCTGCTTTTATCCATCAGCATTGTTCACTGTGGAAATAATTGCCAATAGGGGACAATAAAGATCTTTAAATTGAACTGAATTCAACTTAATTCCCTCAGGATGAAGGCTGTGAGATGAGATGGTTGGAAAGTCTGCAAAAAGTGAGTGAGTTTGCTGTGTTTTCCTGCTGTTTAGCCTGAGGGTGCCCTTTTTCAGGTGGATGATGGTTTTTGGGAGGGAGAACTGAACGGATGTGTTGGTGTCTTCCCTTCACTGGTGGTAGAGCTCATTGCTGATGTAGGGGAGGAGAAGGAAGACAATGAAGAAGAGGATGAGGTGAGACTGGATTCTGGTCATCTGAGTTCAGGATTCAGATTTTTTTTTAAATCAGTTTTTCCTGATATTTATTTTTCTCTCCAGACTCTTCCAACCCCAACCATGCCCCCGTTCTCACCCCCCATTCCC
>VUQJ01000451.1:0-11505 GCA_015108635.1 Andinoacara biseriatus
GAAGTCTACTTTGGAGTAATTTGTGATGAATTGTCAAAATACAAACAAATAAACAAATAAAGAAGCTTTTTTTTTTTTCAATGAAAGTATATATGTTGCAGATTTATTTAATCAAATTAAAATGGGCATAAAGAGGATTGCATTAGGAAATAAAAGATTCAGTTCAGCTTCTTCTCCTTGAAGAGCTCCAACAGAGGGGATGCTTGTGGTCCAGCTTAGCCCCTGACCATACGCTTGTTTCAGTGGAGATCTTCATTTAATTTTTCTTTCAGTCTGGGTTTTCTCTTAATGCTTAATTTCTTAGTCAACATTACCCTGGAAGCTGAAACGTCATGCTTTTAAAGTCATCTTTCAAGTCCGTAGAAGGAGTGTGATACTCAAAAGTGAAATTTGGGGGTGGAATGCAACTTTAACTTCAACAAAAACATATACCACATCAGCCACAACCTTATAACTGCCTACCAAATACTGTGTGGATCTTCCTTACCAAAACAGCTCTGATCCACCAGAGGATAGACACTGGAATTCTAGGAGGTCCCTTTGTTGTGCATGTGGGACCAGGATGTTGATACAGGATGCTTTGGCTCATCTGAGTTGCAGGGTGCTGAAAATTCTTAGTGGGAATTTTCACCCAAAAAAAAAAAAAGTTATTTTTTGTGGTGCAGCACAGCGCACTGCCTTGCTGGAAGGGGCTGTTATTGGTCTACAACTGTCTTTAAGTGGGTGAGATGTGTTTAAAGTAAATTAATTATGAATGCAGTGTCTTAAGTTTTCCCAGAAAAAAAAAAGAAAAAACAAACATTGCACTGTAATGAGATCATCAATGTTATTTGCTCCACTTGTGAGTGGTTTTAATGTTGTGGCACACACACAAATCTCCACACAAATGCGTACGGTTCTGGAAAAAAAAAATGCACTTTTCAAATGTTTATTTTTTATGGAATGGTAAATTCTTACATATCAACCAACATAAACACTGTTTACCCTCATTAATGCAAGAGGGTTTGATTCTATGTTGACTCTGACATTCACCTCTTTGCAAGTCTGCAGCACTAATTTGAACTGTTCCATCAAAGTGGATTTACACTGCCTGTATCGGGGCATGTGATTCAGTGTACTCGTGTTCATGAACAAATGACCTAACAGCGTGCAACAATGGACACTGGTAGCTGCCTTTGACCTGCGAAGCACATAAAGCAGGAAGTGCAAGGGACACATCTCGACCATGAAAGACTGACTGACTAAAAGATGTCTCATCACAAACTGTAAAGCTGCAGTCAGAATGCTTGTAATTAGAAATACGATATGCTCCTGAAGCAATACAACTGGTGTCAATGACAGCAGTAGTCTGTCAAGGAAAGTTACAGTAAACTATACTTGATTTATTGCCATTTTAAATTCACCTTTTACCACTGTGTATCGTGACTTTTCACCAGTTGAAAGAGATGAGTTTTTCTTTTCTTTTTGTAATTTAACTGTTTACCTAATGCCTTATTTATTGTTCGGTTTTTTGGATGTCTCAGGCAAATTGCCAAATCAGTATAATGTATTTTCATTTTTTGTCCTTCTGTACATGAGCAGAAGTTTACAATAAAACAAATACCCATGACTTTAACATGAGAAAGCTCAAAGTATTAAACTCTTTCATCTGAAATACATGAATCCTTTTTGTCTTTATCGTCTCAAAAGCCTGCTTATTCACTTTGGCCTGCACTGACTGTGCAGCATCCTCATTGCATCAGGTTGATCCGTGCAGTGCGTTTAGGATGTTTACGTCAGCTGAGTTGTTATAATGATAGATCTGCGGGGGTGTGATCAATTTAAATATTTTCATTCCTTCCAAATTTTGTTATATATTAAGCGCATTGCACATGACCTGCTGCTGGGCCCATTAGAAAGCTCCACTGGAGCACTCGAGTCTTAAGTGCCTTCCTTGCAAATATAGATGTTAGGGAAACATAAACAGCTTCTAATGTTCGCTCCTGCCTTTTATCTCCTGTCCAGCAACCTCGAGAAGTTCCTTCCAAATAATTTTGCTAACAACAGTCACAAAAGCTAGGAGGGTGAGGTCATAAAAAGACTACACGTGACATGATCTGAGTGTTTCTGGGATGCTTCTCTCGGACCACAAATACCTCTCTCTCTCTCTCTCTCTCTGTCAGAGCTGCTGTCTGCAAGGTTACACCGCAACCTTCAGCCTCAAACTTAGCTGTGTCAAGTTCAGTGACGGGCTGCACCAGGTGGCCAAACTCAGAATAGCCTCCAGACGAGTTGGTCCAAGTTCCTAAGACCAGTGCTGTCTAATAACTATAAAAAATAACTACGTCACACGTAAGCTTTACGGGAACTATTTACCACAGTTTATTTGGATTTGGCACTTTATAAGAGAGCTCGGCGGGTGTGAAAGACAAGTGAGATCTGCTTGTTTCTGGCTTACATACAAGCAAGAATACACCACTTGCTGACTTTTTTCCTCCCAACACCCTTTGATCATTTTTCAGGATTTTTCTCGACGTTCCAAACAACATGGGACAGCACGGCTCCAGATCCTCCATTGAGGCCCGGGTGATTTTTCAGCGCGATGGCGCAGTGGACATGTCTCAGAAGACGGACACATGCTCTACCCCAGGATCGGTTATCTGCTTTCAGAAGAAGGTGAACAATCAGCCGGCCTGCTTTCACTCTTCCCCGCGGACAAGGGAGAAGTTAGCACCCCACTCTTGGCCCCAAAGTCGCCGCGACACCGGGGGACTGGTGTACGTGATGGATAACCCAACCGGCGGGGTGTGGGTGAAGCCGGGAGAGAAATGGACCAGATCTTGATACAAAAAAAACTAAAGTGCAAATGATTTAATCAGTGGAATCAGTTAAGCATTCTCTGGCTGGATATCCAGAGTAGCGGATGTTGCTGATCATGTCCCTGCTGTGAAGTGAGCTCCCAGGCGCATCTACGGCGCATCCACACTGCAGCGAGATGGGTTTAATTGATCTTCACCTGGACTGATCATTGAAAAGAACGGAGTTTTCTCTATTCTATTTACATGTTCAGTGTTAGACTGAGAGGAAGATGGTGAGAGGTGAATAATCACCGAGTCGGTGTTTTTTGCTGCTTTGATATTCTGAATAATGTGAGGCAGAGTAAACATAGGGAAGGAGCTTGGCTGTAGTGCTTTCGATGGTGTCCTGGTGAAAACTGCACCCTTCCAATGGCTGACCAACCTTTATTGATTTTTTCCCTTTTATTTGATTTTTACTTCTGTTTATAATTATTAGTTTATGCAATAGCTTACTACTAAATACGAATGTTTTAAAATTACGATGGTAGATTGAATGTGATGGACTGACACTGAGTTGGGACGAAATGTCCACAAATGATGAAAGTAAGTGGGGCGTGAAAGAACTGTGTGTCTAGGGTGTTTGGCTACTTTTGGAAGCACTGGAAACTTTCAGATGCGTTTTTGTTTAATGTGTATTTCAGGGTGAAGACGTCCACCTGATATTTAACACGGCTGACGAGTCGATGCAGAGTTTGTTGGACTACAAGTACTGTTTGGATGCAAAAATGAACACCTTCACTTTTTAATTATTTTCTTTGTATGGAGAGAATGGCGCAGTGATAAACTGCATTATTTTCTTGCCTTTATTACCTATTGATTGTCACTTATTTAAGTCCTTAAATGGACGTGATTAAAAATATGAAATGTTTTAACAGCTTTGGTTCTTTGTAACTTTAATTTATTGTTTGGTTTTCCATGGAATTTTTTTTCCCCCCAGTGACATCTATTAAACTCTTCCTGTTGAGTACCCGATTTTATTCTGAGTGTGCTTTTGAGACTGTATCAAGTAACAGAATGTAGATTTGTCAGTCAAATATCTTCGTGTAACAAATATGAAGTGATGGAATAAAGGGCCAATAAAAGCATAAATGAGCAACAGGAAACTTTGGCCCCTGGTGTGACGCCTTATCGGTGTACAGTGCGTTAGCATGGAACTAATGGCTTATCCATTAAACCCCGGTCAACGCACTAAACAAACACTGAGTCAGAAGGGCATAAGAGCAGAGGACGTGAGTGTCCACTTAAGTTGACAGCCTTTGTGTTTCTGCTTCACCATGGGCACATGGGTTTCTAAACCACAAGTGCAAGTTCTTCTTCTGGGTCTGGACAACGCTGGAAAATCGACGCTCCTCTACAAACTGAAACACAACATTTGTGTCAGCACCGTTCCTACAATCGGCTTCAACGTGGAAATGCTTGAGGCGAGAAAGAACAGGAGCAAAATTTCCATAACCATCTGGGACGTCGGCGGCCAAGGGAAGATGCGCGACCACTGGCCGAATTTCTACCAGAACGCTGCAGCTATCGTCTTCGTCGTGGACAGTGCAGACCAAGAGCGTCTCAGCGAGGCGCAAAAGGAGCTGGAGAGCATTCTGAGAAATGATGAACTCCGGGGCCGTCCGGTAATACTTCTCGCCAACAAACAGGACGTCAACGGCGCGCTGAACGTCACTGAACTCAAGGACAGATTCAACCTGAGAAAGATCTGCTCGGGTCGGGATTGGTTCGTTCAGCCTTGCTCTGCATCAACCGGGTTTGGAGTTGAGGAGCTCTTCAAAAGAGTGGTCCAACTGGTCAAACTCCCCTCAGACCCTGGTGCAGTGAAAGACAATATCAAGGATACAGTGCACTACCTCAGAGCAAATAGCCGACGTTAAGATTTATTTATAAGAAATGGGTTATTTAACAATATGACCAGTCAGTTCTGAGACAACTTTCTGCTTTAATCTCTTCATATCAACAATAAATAGTATTTAAATAAATCTCATCTTTTGGTTACATTTCTATGATTCTGCACCATGGAGACCTGCAGTAATCATATCAAGTAAGCTGCTTACTGCATGTGCATTTAAGTCACTTTAGAAATAACATTACTCATTTGCATATCCATATCTACTTTTAATTATTAAACGCAATTCGCTTATCGTCATGTATCTCACCGACAGCACCACCAGTACAGGGGAAAATAGCAACAGAGACAAGTGCAAATAGGTTTTGATGATTTAGTTGTGCTGCAGTGACTCTTGGTGGTAAATCTTCTTCTTTGGCTAGTGTTTCATTTCAGTTATGTAAGAAATCATAACCGCTGATAATCCGCTGATTAGCTACTCACTTTCTAAACAGACGTTAAGTCCGCAAAAAAAAAAATTATCTAAATGTGGTAATGTTGTTTGATAATGAAGTGATACGAGTAGATGCTGTAGCCCAGCCAAAGGAACTTGGCATACTCAAAGTTGCTGTTCTCGTTTTTTTTTCTTCTATGAGGCATTAGATGTGATGTGACCATTAGTCAAGACTTAGTGCTGAGAACATTTACCAGAAAATGAAGCTGAACTTGAACACGCACTTGGATACACATTATTTGGAACAAATTAAGCAATAAGCAATAGAACAAATGTTGGGATGTAAGATCAAAACATCTTCCGGAAGGAACACAGTTTAGGTTATATAGATATTCACCTGACAATAGTCCTGTGCGGTATTTTTTTTCCAAAAAGGCGCACTATAGTGACAAATATCTCGAATATCAAACAGTCGAATCTGTAGTGCTTTATAGTAAAGTCCGTGTCATGTAGTTTGTCCCTTACTGAATTCCGGTTGTCGATCTCCTCCCGTCCCGGACTGTCTCTTCATATGTCGGCAGATGTTTGCATTCATCGTATGTCGGCAAATGAGGAGCGGGAGCTGTATTCGCCGAGCTGTCCGGCGTACAGCTCTCCATAAGCATTTCTTGCGATGTGGTAACAGTTGGCTGCCCATTTTGTGGCGGAGTGCCCTGCCTGGATCTTGAACACAACACTCTCTGGACAAAATAGCCCAACGCGAAGAGAAGCAGCAGAATAAGCATTCCGGAAAGTTTTCGAGTGACCATGGCGATGCTGTAGTAGTCCTCCACCTGTTGGCAACAGGTGACAACAGAGGTGTTTTTTATCTGTGTACAGCAGATCTGATCATCTGTGCAAAAGACCTCTCCGCATCTTCGGCTGCAATAAACAACCGTGCGAACGAAAAGGCAAGTAGTGAACAGAGCCAGCAGTTGGTTTCTGAAGAAAAACATCATTGGTGTGTCCAATGTGATAAAACAATCCAGTGAGAGTCAACAGCTAAAGCCCTAAAACAGGATGCAAGCGAGACGACGCAAATATCTTGATTGAAACGCAGACGCAGAGCATTATCCACTCACCGGATCCCTGGAGCATATATAAAAAAGACCACATAGGACGGGAAATGAACAATCTTAAATCCATATATTCGCAGCCTCAACCGGCAGATGATGAAGCATTCCCCGACTGGAAATAATGAGACAGCTGAACCTGCATCTGTAATCCCTGCAATACATGAATATGCTAATGTTGCCCAGTGGCATTAACTCCTAAGTGCTTCGGTGCGCTCCTTGATTTGTTATGCACTTAGCAGGTATGTGGGTCCAGCAACTCATAAAGTGTCCTACATATAGTGGCTTATTCATTTGATATGCAAGTAAACAGGCGCCCAGGAAATCGACAAGTCGTGTCGGAAAGGCTGAAGAACGACAATTAATCGTGGAGGTGGGAGGGGTCGCTGAAACAAAGTGGCCTGCGCAGAATGTTTCAGCACCACGGACAGCGTTCACACGCCCACTGAGGAAAACAACGAGGGGCGCTGTCCGACATGCTGACAACGCAAAACCCAAAAAGCATAAATGCTCTAGTTGGCAAGAGCACAAAGAATTTCCATTTGCGATATGAATACCGCGTCGTGTGCATCAAGGAGGTCAGGCCAGGTCATCCCTTAAAAGGACGCAACGGTTAATTGGACGCCCATTTAAGACTGTCCGTAAATGATGCAAGTAGTGCTTCTTGGAAGTGCTGCTCTTGAAAGGTGTTTGCTGTGTTGTTTTGAAAGGCTGCCACACAAAAGCACAGATGTGGCACTTTCTAATGTTTAAATATTTTCAGTAAACTATAAAGCTATTATATAAATGAAACTTGTAAGTGAACAAAGATGCAGTGGTTTTAGTAATCCATTTCTCCAGAAAGCTGTGATTGATGTGTTAGTGAATAAGTCTGAAAAGCTAAGATTTTATATTGCATCAAATACCCCTCACTGTGACAATAATGTGGTTACATGAGTAGCCTGGAACTAGTAATGGAAGGAAGCACTCTGATACCATGACCGCATATCTCCTTAATTGATAATGGTTGAGATGCTGGATGACTCTTTATAGCTGGCTTAAGGATGCATTGTGTTTGGGTTCCATACACAAGTAATGCATCTTTTTGACATCCACTTGCGTTGCGCAGGTCTATAATGAGTTTGAGTGCTTAAAACCCAATGCTAATTAAATTGTTTGCTAGAACCATATCAAGTTCACAGAGCGAGAATTACAGGATGTTGGCGTTTGTTCATATTTGTTGTATACAGCAGCTGAAGCAAAGAAAATGTCATTTGTGATGGAAAAAAAATAGATTGGTAAAAATCTATTAAGTAAATAGACAAGTGGTTTATATTTGAAAATGGCTGGACAAGTTCGGCCAAAACTTTATTAGAAGTTAAATGTGACAAGTGTGATTATGTTCTAGTGATGAGAATGACCTGCATTCATAGGGTTTGTCCATTGTATCCAGAATACATTTGTCCCATTCAGGTGAGCAGAGAAATCTTTGTTTTAACCTTCACTTGCCAGTTAAATATCCCAAGCGTCAGGTGGTCTTGTTCTTTTAAAATATTGTGCTCGAGTCTGACCTTGTGATAGATTTACTGAATGGCAGCACAGTAATGGGTCCCAGTTGGATTTTCTCTGTAAAAAAACAAAATGATGCACAAATCACAGGGTCTCATTTAAAAATATCAAAAGGGGTTTTTTTGCACTACAGAAGGTTTAATTAATTATCATCAAGTGATTACAGTTGATCTATGAAATACAAACAGTAATATGATTTTACTGGAAGTGTTTAAAAGATGAAGTCCACTGTCTTATTGTACTTACGTGCTTTGTAGTTTGTTCCCTTTATTAATTTAGGAGAGGATTGCAGAAATTCAATGTCGTTGTGCTGATGCAATCCTGGACGGAAACGGACATAAGTGGCTGGATGATGTTTGGGTT
Organism: Andinoacara biseriatus; assembly: GCA_015108635.1. NCBI lineage: Eukaryota > Metazoa > Chordata > Actinopteri > Cichliformes > Cichlidae > Andinoacara > Andinoacara biseriatus. The sequence goes on from VUQJ01000451.1 coordinate 8,143, forward strand.
TGTTCTGGACTAAACTTTCCAGTGAAGACACAGCAGGTTGTGCTTTGGTGCTTGCAGCAGTTTTAAGAGGTTGTGTGGACAGTGTTTCTTCAACCGGGTGGGTGATATCACAGCTCCTACATGCCTCATCACTACCATCAACTGATCGCCACCTGGATAATGAGAAATTCTGCATGTATAAAATCAGACTCCAATCTGTGAAACTTGGGCTATAGCAAAATAAATCTTATACACTTTACTTTCAAATAACATGGTATTTATTAGGTACAATTTGACTCTAACAGTAGCACAAAACTACTGATTTGCTGCATATAAAAAAGTGACATTTTGATACCTGTTCTCAATTAAAGAACACGCCCTGTTTTGAGAGTTGACAGTCATTGTGGCCGGAACAGCTTTCACATCACAGGTTACATAAACCTGTGGATGAGACACAGGTTGTAGTTTTTCCTCCTTGATATTAAAAATTTCATTGTAGTTTTGTTTTAATCAAAGGGATTATCCAAACATTTTGCACTAATGCTTCAGTAATTACAGCCATTTTTATCCATAGTCCTACGTTTTCAGAGGTTCAAAAATAACTGGGCAACATTTACATATAAGAATTGTTCTTAATACTTGGCTGATAGTCCTTTGCATTCAATGACTGCCTAAAATCTAAAACCCATGGACATCACCAAATCCTCTAAAATGCTCTGCCAGGCCTTCATTGCAGCCACCTTCAGTTGCTGCTTGTTTGAGAGTCTGAGGTTTTGCCTTCAGTAACTGAAATGCACGCTCTGCTGGGTTGTGATCAGGTGACTGACCATTGAAGAATATCCCATTTCATTACTTTTGCAGTATGCTTTAGGTCAACCATTTGCACCCTGAAGCTCTGATCAGATTTTGCAGGACTTGTCTGAATCTGAACAGAAAGTACAGCCCTGTACACTTCACAATTCATTCACTGAACATACGTACTGTGGAAAACTATTATATATAATCTATGAACCTGGTTGCTGGGTGCTTGGTAAAAAATAAAGGCATCCAACTGGAATCTCAGCTTGTGCTCCTCAGTCCTCGGTAGAAAATGCGAGCTGGAGTTTGTCAAGTGAGCATCAACCAGACATCTGTTATGCAATAAAAAACAAAACAAAAAAACATTGAAGTATATCATGATAGTCTTTCTATATTGAAGCAGAATGAAAAATTTTGCAGCAAAACTTACCCATTATGCTCAATAAAGTCATATCTTAATGCTGCATCTGAATCAGGAGTTGCTGTGCCAACACAGTGGTCAATGTATACTCGCAGAGGCATGTGGTTACCAACAACAGCAGAGACTTCAAAATGAACGGGGTCACCCAGGAAATATGTATAAGACCCTCTCTGAAACCTCCAATCATCTGCAAAAAGTACAACAAATTAAAACAAGCAAAAATAATAAATTACATCCAACTTTCCAACAAATATTTCTAAAACCAACTGCTGATGTACAAATGCATCTTAAAAAAGTGTAGCATTGCTCAGTGATGTTGTGCATGACCATTGGTGACAGTATTAAAAAGATGTTTTTAATGGCCGTCATCCTTTTAATACCAGTCACAAGAACCAGATGAAAGTCGATCTGGTCTTCTGCTGAGGCTGTAGAGACAAGTGGAACCCAGACAGGATACAGTGAAATCCCACCAACAGAATACTTCCTGGAAAAAGACAGACTGTTAGAACAGCTCTGGTATCAAGAGGCCTAATGAAAATCCCATAATCAGATTTTTACATTACACTGTAAACCATTGTACATCTGCAAGACTTACTTTTTGTAATGACATTCAACTGGAATAGTAGCTCCTTCTAGTCTGAACAAACCATCAGACGAAGGTTCCGGTGAGTAGACCAGCACATTGGAATAGATAAGTTTGTCTTTTGTCGACTGAAAGCAAAAGTTAACATTTTAGTCTGCAACTCACGCCCTCGGGGTGAAGGGAAACTTTTGACCAGAACGACGGGCACGAACACAGCAGTAATTGGGCCATGTGCCAAAAATAAATAACAGCACTTACTGAGAGTTTTGTTCCACAATCCATCAGTTGGGTCCGGATGGCGAACTCCGCCTCTCCCGATGGGACTGCTCCGCACACTCTCTCCTCACCCGCTAAATCTGAGCCCAGTCTCAGATGTCTGCCGTCCACCCGAATGCCTGCATCAAACATGTCAGCCTGCACCACAACCTCCATCGAATCCGGATGACACTCGACCGCGACTGGTCGAGGGCGCTCTCTGAGCTGCGCGCTCTGCCCCCGTTTCACCGCAGTAAGCTGAGGATGGATGCTGCCATTTGTCCGACCCCGGCTGTAGGAGTTGGTCGCGCTTGACTCGCTGCTGTGCACAAAGCTGCTGCTTTCTGTGATCGTGCAAATTAAATAAAAAACGATAAAGCACCAAGGAGTGAACCGCTGCACGCTGCAGTCCATTCTTAGTCGGGTGTCGGAAGGAGCGATGAATCCCCACACCCGCTGGAAAAAAAGCACAGCAGCTGTAAGTGATTATAAGTTCTCCAACACACCTGATAGTTCAATTTGAATGATTATCGCCGTTTCACTGAGCATGCTTCAAACGTGACAACACAAAAGTGCTTTAAGTTTATGTAATGAGTTAATAACTTTTTTTTTTGCGTAATTTTATCTATTTCGATTGTGTGGTCGTTTGATGAAGATATATATGCTATAGTCTAGATTTTCCACCAGGTGGCATTAAAACTGCATAACTTCAGTGTGTCGACACGGTTTGAGTGACGTAATAGTGGCTAATTCCTTTGTTTAGAAATGTGGCTATTTTTGGACTGAAACTTGTCTTAGGCCTCAATATTTTAGCACCATTTTAATACTTCAGCTCTAGCGGGATGTGAAATCACATTACTTAAAAACTACCTAAAATAGTGTGCAGCATCCTTCTCACTGTGCAGCATTATGTCCCACCTCTCCCCCTTTTTTAATTACATCCTATAGCCTACAACACATCATAGTACATATAGGGCTTCGAGGGGCATGTGTAGTACGTAGGGTTGGTAGGTGGGACTGCTGTGGTGGCCCCACTTATTTATTCACGGCTACCTGCGCCTCAATTTTATTCACATCTTAGACATTGAGGGCCTTGGGGGGATGGTGTGGATGGGCGCTGTTACTCAGTGCCCAGGTTACATCTGTCTCTCCAATTTTAATAGCACAGTAGCTTCACACAGTCTCACATATTCTTCCAATACACTAACACATCACCTCACTTTGGGTGGGAGGAGGGGGTGGGCGGGTCTTTCCACACCCCAGTTTTATACACCCTGCCTGGGGTAGGGACTGGCTAGTGATTCAGGGCTGGGTTGGCTGCTCCCCC
>VUQJ01000457.1:0-11086 GCA_015108635.1 Andinoacara biseriatus
GCTGGATCAGGTGATCCTGAACCATCCCTTAGTTATGCTGCTATAGGCCTAGCCTGCTGGGGGGGTTCCCATAATGCACTGCTTCTTTTTACTCTATTCATACTTCACTCTGTGTTTAATCATTCTCTGTGTCTCTTCCACAGCATGTTTTTTGTCCTCTCTCTCTCCCCTCAGCCCCAACCGGTCGCGGCAGATGACTGCCCCTCCCTGAGCCTGGTTCTGCTGGAGGTTTCTTCCTGTTAAAAGGGAGTTTTTCCTTCCCACCGTCGCCAAGTGCTTGCTCATAGGGGGTCGTTTGACTGTTGGGTTTTTCTCTGCAGTATTGTTGGGTCTTTACCTTATAATACAACGCGCCTTGAGGCGACTGCTTGTTGTGAATTGGCGCTGTATAAATAAAATTGAATTGAATTGAATTGAATTGAATTATGGCTGGAGAAGTTTTACAACTCCTGAAAACTTCTGTGGGAATTTTTTCCTTATTTTTGCTATCTTTTGTTTCGTAATGCTGTTGCAGAGTTTTTACCATAATAGCAAAACTTATTAATCAACATGTCTATAAATATCCCAGTGGTAGCCCCAAACAGTTCTTTATTACTGCAGTCGTGTTTGCTCATTATTGGTACCTACTTTATTTTATGAAGGGCTTTTTTTATTCCCAGTTCTTTAGTGGAGACTTTAAACAGAGGAGGCTGGTATTTTTCTGCTGGGTGTCAAATCAGTCATAGCAGATATATTACAAAAGAAACACTGCATAAACAGTGGTGGTTGCACCATACTTGCCAGGCAACAGCCAAAGTGAGAAACAAATGAGGCAGTCATGCTGTTGCACTGACCCACAGTTTCAGCTTTTTAGTGGTAGCCACAGCTGCTCATCCTCATAGTGAAGACGCAGGTACTACATGACCACATTTACCACAATAGTTTAGTGCTCTGGTGCAGGGAGCCAGAGAGTATGACCATGTTGGCACTATGCATCGAGCTGCTCAATCAGTCAATCTTTATTTTGAACATGTACGTTAATACACATAAAATAATACACATAAAAAAGTCCACATGCAACTGTGTGTGTTTAACCTCAAAAAAGACTTTGGGAAGCCTGTTTTTGCAGCAAAATCAGCAGTTCAGTCATTTAGTACTCGCGCAGATTTTAGGTCCCATTGACCTTTAAAATGGAAGTTGCGGCTTTCGTTCCATTCATTTAGAAAGAGACATCAAAACAACATAAATGCCTAAATATCGGTCCAGAGCTATACTAAGATGGCTAAGGAGTGGCGACCCTTGCTTCGAGAAGGACTTTATTCAATTAATAATAAAGCACTTGTGCTTAATGAGCTATTTCCTATGTTATGGCTGCTTAAACTAATTTGTTCAAGTTTGTTCATCACTTTGAGGGTTTTTTTGCATACTTTTTCTATTTTATGTCATTATCTCAAATGCTTTTTTTTTTTTCATCTTATCACTCTAAGCTCCTAATTGGGCTCCTACAAATGATAGTGGATTGCACAGTATATGATAAATCCAGTATCCTGTGTATTTGCATCTACAGCTGTGAGTTCAGGGTTTGTTTTTTCATCTGCATAGGAAGTTGGCATTGGAACGAATGGTAAACATTCTGTATCAATATGCATGAATCCAACCTAGACATCTTCCACTAGTGTAGCATCATCATCAATAGCTGGCCCTGTGCACATCAGTTACTATTGATTTTAATCCCATTTCAAATGCATCAATTCAAGGAGCATCAACAGCAAGTTGTCTGTCAGAGCAGCGAGAGACAGACAGAGAGAAACACTGATGGAGATGTTGTGAGAGAAGTTTTAAGAGCTCAGCTTCTCCCTCCTGCTGGGAGGGATGTTGTGTTCACTCTGTAAAATGAAGTCTGATTTAAGAAGTGTTGCATAATAAATGTGAAAACTTATTCTTCTTCTAAGTGAGGCACGCTGGCATCACATGACACTTTTTTTAAGCAAAAGCAAAAGTGGCATGGCATTACCAACATGCTGTAACTCGAAGCCTGTATGAAGCTTCCCACGAGCTTCAGAGATGTGATTTAACGTTGTAATGCTTTGTATTCACAAGCATCCTCCTGAAAATGTTTCTATTGCAGGTCTATTTTTAAGTGTCTATCAGGGATTAAAGCATAAAAAATATTTTGAGGGAGCCCCTCGGTACTGAACAGGTGGGGGGGTTCCTGTCATTACAGGACAATTGTGAGTGCCGATGGCGGCGCCTGCTAGCAAACTGTGGCGATAGCAATGCATTTCGGTAGCTACAGCTCAAATTCTCAGAACATAAACACACACACACACGTACAGAATTTTTGTAATCCAATTATTCGAGTTACTTGATGAATTGTTGCAGCCCTAGTTCAGTTTCATTTATATAAGGTCAGGACTGAGAAAAGCGTTGTAATTCGTTGCTCCTTCTACATGGAACGAAATTCAAAAAGTCCTCAAACTTAAGGACCTGGTCTCAATATGTGAGTTTAAGGCATTTTTAAATAATTCGCCAATGATCACAATGAGCTATAAATGCTTTCTTTAATTTTCTAATGATTCTAATGCTTTTTACTTATTTATCCTTTTGATTTGTATGGCTGTTTCCTGTTTTTGTGTATACTCGCCATGCCCAGGACACACTTGAAAAGAGATTTTAATCTCAGTGTGTTTTCTTCCTGGTTAAATAAAGGTAAAGTAAAAAAAAAAGAGATAATTCATAACAACAGTTATCTCGAGGCACTTTTAAAGCTACTTTTATTATTTCCATGCAAATATTTATGATAAATTCCTTTGCTTATACAGTTGCTAGAACAACTTTGTTGATCCTTTGGACTAAAAGAGTGACACACAACACACAAACATGGCTGCCTTTTATGTCTTCAACACAGTGTAATCACTAATACAGTAAATATTCAGAGTTGCTGGAAAAAGTAAATGAAAGTAACTAAAGTTCAGTATTGCAGCCCATTTGAAGAGGAATAAGAGTTCTTCACTATTTTACGATTTGTATTTGGCCCAAATAAGATTCGCATATGTTTACCTAGATTATTGCCGTGATGTAGTTGGGCAGCATCAACAGTACGATAAGAGATATCTGTTAACATTCATTTATTGAATAGTTGTTGGGAAGTATGTGCATTAGGTTTTGAAGAAATCTGTACATTTCTAACTGGTTAATATTCAAATGCTGAGACTGCTGTCGTTTTTTCTTCCTTTGTAGCCTGCAGCCATGAAACTCCATTAGTTGTTTTAAACACAATCATAAAACAGAACAACAAGAATATACAATATATGTTTTGCATGATTCACAGTTGAGTGGTTGTATAGTGGTTGTCACATCCCAGCAAGACGATTCCTGGTTCCAATCTGTTGGTTGGCTCAGGCTTTTCTTTGTGGAGTTTGCATGTTGTGCCTGTGTGCGTTTCCTCTGGGTACTTTAGCTTCCTCCCAGTCTAAAGGCATGCGTTAGGCTAACTGGTGATTATAACTTGGCCTTGGATGTGAGACAAATAATGTGCTTGAGATGTATAGAATAAAGTGCGATATGTAGGATTAAACTGTGGCTTGTAGTCCAAGGCACTTTGAGCTTTGAGCCCCTTCCTTCAAAACATTTTTTTTCTGATTGGTTGCACCTCCTAAAATGAAGGATTTGAACACGAGGTGGGGGGTCCCCTGTGTGCACAGCAGAGCAGGACATCCAGCTTCACAAAAATTATACAATCCAAAACAACAGCTTTAAGGGAAATCTGAAAAGAAGTACTTGTACATGTCCCCTTTAACATGAGTGACTTTCTTCCAAAATTATGCAGAATTTAAGCAAAGTGTCGTTTTATTCAGTAAACAGTGTGACGTATGGATTACAGCAGCAAGAGTGTTATCGTGAGCACTTTTCCTACTATCTCTAAAAGGTGGTGTCAGTGCTGCCCCACTGTATGTGGCTACAAATATTGGCTGACCAGGAGAAATGTGCTTCTGAAATTGGTATAAATGGAAAATATTTAATATCTCTTTCAACTATTCAATCTCTTAGACATCAGTGTATAAATACGCATAAATAAAAATGGGTACAACACAAAATATAATCCAAACTGTGAAGATAGCGTATGCTACAGTACGACATGAGACGGAGGACTTCACTCATTTGACAGTCAACACTGCCCTCTACTGGACCCAAGAATTAACTCAACTGCCGAGCTAACGCGCTTTAACACTCAGGTATTCTCAGCAGCAAGAGGTATATATTATTCTAAGCTTTAAAACTTTATGATAAATAACAATGAACTTATTAGCTGGAATGTGGCTGGTGAAGTAAGGCTAGTAACTGTAACAATGTAGTTGCTCTTACACCAGCAGTAATAAGTATCAAGCATAGCTCGTTAGTCGCGACCTGATTAGTTCAGAACAGAAACAAAGCTGACAAAGTGAACCGAGTCTGAATGTCTCAAAGTCCGGTGAACGCAGGTGCAGCAGGTAGTCCATCAGACTGAACCACGTGCACGTAATGCATCAACTGATAGGATGGACTTTTTAACAGTGAGTTAAAGACAGGAGTGAGGCTTAATGAACCAAAGGAGAAGATTTGCAGTCTGACAAATGTGAACTATCCCTTCCTGCTTTGGTCGTCATTCTACTTTCTACCTCGAGTGTGTTATTCTCTGTTTCTCACAGCTTTCGCTTTCATTCTGTTCCCGCAGTATACGGATCGTTTTAGCGCAGAGGCCTCGCTTTCCCTCAACCCCGAGTCTGCACGTTTGTGTGTGTGTGCAGTTGCACGTGCATGTGTGTTTGTGTGTGCATATTTTTTTGAAGCTGCGGCCCAACATCCCCACCAGCTGGTTGGGAAAAGCAACTTCTCCTCTCATCAGCCCATCGAACCCCCACGCACTCATTGACTTTTCTCCGTTTCCTTTTTCAACCCATTTATCCACAATATGTGATCCTGGTTCTGTACTCTACCTTCTTCACTCCCTTGTTTATTGAACTGCACTTCCTTCTCTCTGCCAGCACCTTCATTATGTTGCTTTTCTCATAAGCTGACGAGTCAGCCAAGTTGGCACCTCGACTCTGCAGGTGTGATTTTATTTCTGCTCATTTTTGTGATTCTTTAGGTGCTTTATACCATATACGACTAAATTCATGTGACAGACAGCGAGGGAGAGAAACAGTGTTAATGAGTTATATTTTGTCCTTGGTTTATTTCCTTCAGTGTTAAATGATGTAAGCAAGAAAGGTGCTTGGTTTAAGAGAAGCTGATGGTTTTTGTTTTAGTCTGGTCCAGACTAAAACAAATTAATGGATGGATTGGCACAAAATGTCCATAGATATTCACACCACCCTCAGATTTCATCTCTGATTTTATTGAGTTTTCCAGTGAAAATCTGTAAATGAACTGCTTCACATGTTCCAAGCAAATGTTAAAAATTAATTAGTGTTCAGATAAAATTTCTCCATTTACTTTCTTCAGGTTCAAACATTGTGCTGTGGTTTCAAATGGTTGAAATGTTTGTTCGCATTTGGCTCACACATTCACTCATAACCATGCGGCCATGATGATTCGCCTCACCACAAGTTTGTTATAAATTAGCAGGTGTTAGAATGTCAGGCTAACGGAGTGAACACGGTGAACATAACCTGAACATCAGCATGCTCGTATCCTGATAATGAGCATGTTAGAAAGCCAAAGTTAGCATCCAGCTCACAGCTACAACCTACAGATTGTTCATAAAAGGCAGATGTATTATTAGCCAAAAAATATCTATTAAAAAATATCCATAAAAAAACAACACCACAGATGTTGTGGTAAGAACCTATTGAGCAACTCAGATTAGCTATGATGAAGCGTAGACTGACAGTTTTTTTTTGTATCAGGCTGTAAATATGTTGTTTAATGCTGTTAAATTTGGTTATTTAACATGGCAGATATTGAGACTGACTCACGTTTGGAGCAGCCTCAAGTGGCCAAACCAAGAACTGCAGTTTTTTGGCATTTCCACATAGGCTTCAATTTTCGGGCCCAGAGTTTGCTACTTGAAATAGTGTTGCAGCTCTCTGGCATACTGCAAGCACATGCAAAATTTCTTGCCAAGCTGTGGTCATAGACACTGGTATGGTCCCGTCAGACAAAATAAATTAAAATGCTGCTGCTCTGATTAGTGTTGCTTGTTTGAAAGTCACTCGGGGCTGGGCCGCAAACCATAAAACTCAATCAACATATAAATGAACATGTCAGCTTCAAATTTCATATTTCATTCTTATGTTATATGTAAAATCAACACCTCACTCAATGCATGCTTTTAATTTTACAGCATATTCTACACATTTAACGTGTATTATTTTAACATTCTATTTTTAAATATGAGGAATAACATGAAGCAAACATGATGCAGGGAAGGAAAGATGATTGGAGGATGACTGTGCAAAAAAAGATAAGGTACGGACAGATTCCTGAAGAAGGAGATCATCAAAGATGGCTGAGAGAGATGCACAGAGGGGAAAAAAGAATGGACACGTAAGTTATTTGGAGAGATGGATGAAAAAAATGCTCTTCTAGGATGAAAGTGGAGAGACAGAAGGATGGATAGAGGCAGTGATTCAGATGGAGGAAGAGAATGATGATAGGATGGGAGGAAAGAGGAATGAAGGGATGTCTGCAGTGTCAGAAGTGAGAGGTGACAGGAAACAGCTGAAAAGAGCTTGAGAGAGGGATGATGGGATGATGCAGGCAGAAAGATAAGTAGAGGGGTGGGGAAAAAATGGGGCAATGCAACTGAAATGAGAAACACTTTCAGTCAAGAAGCAAGTGATGAAAAGAGGAGAGAGAGCAACAGAGATTGAGAAGTGCTTGTAGTCTGAAAAAGAACTGTTTTGCATTTTTCTCACGCTAAGCTGGCCTGACTAAACAAATTAAATCTGTTCTCAGAGCAGCAGTGCTCTTCTGAGACCCAGCATCTTACTGCACCTAAAAAACCTGCACTGGTATGAATCAGTATACATTAATGAGGTGTGAACAGATTGGAGCAGTAGAGATACAGTAATTGGTCAGCTCTGCCTAACTAGTTTTAATGAGTGACACATATACAGTGCTCAGGAACAGTATGCTGCCCCCTAAACCTAATAACTGGTGGTGCCACCCTTGGCAGCAAGAACTGCAATCGAGCATTTGGCAATGTGTCTTTCGTATGTCTGTGGAGGAATTTTGGCCCACTCTTCTTTGCAGAATTGTTTACATTCAGCCACACTGGAGGGCTGTCATGCATGAACGGAACCAAAACATCTCACATCGGATTTAAGTCCAGACTTTGACTGGGGCGCTCCAAAGCCTTCATTTTGTGTTTTTGAGCCATTCAGAGCCAAGCAGCCCCAGATCATCACACTACCACCACCATATTTGACTGTTGGTATGATGATCTTTAATGAAATGCTGTGGTAATTTTATGGCAGATGGTAATGAGACTAAATGAGTTGTATTAGAAAGGGCATCTCACATAAAACTCTGCCAATCAAAGCACACTGTGGCGACCCCTTGTGTTAAGGGAGCAAAAAAACTAAATAATAATAAAAAGAAGAGGAAATCAGGAAGGGGGCGACTACTTTTTTCAAAGAACTGTATGAGCCCATCCTCACTGCTGTCAAAGCCACCAGCATATAGAGATAACCACAAAGTGTTACTTGGTCTCTGTGCTTTGACACATCAGTTGTGGCAATACTGAGACAGCTCTCACTCTGAACTCATCACACAAGGATGCGTGGTGAGGACCATTCCTTTTCATTCTTGGTGTCCAACATTCCCACAGTAAGTGTGTCAAACCATTATTTAAAATGCCAGGGCCTCTCGCACAAAGGCAATATTTGATGCCCTGAGAATGAGAACAGTGTGGATGTGCAAATGGGTGACAAATGAAATTTAGAACAGACAACTGACATCAACCCCAACCCCTTTAAAAAAAACACGTTTTTTTGTTTTTTTTATTAACAGATGTCTGTTGAATGTCTGGTGCTGTTATGAAGAAGAAGAAAAATTGTTTTGAGCATTGAGCAAAATATAATTCTATTATGCTCAATAAGCATCTTCTTATCAGTTTAGGTTTAAGTAAATTGATAAGTTTTGCAAGAAAATGTTTTCTTATTCTGAGTTTATCTGTTGCAAAGACACTTGGAAACTTTACACTTGCTTTATTTTGGGTTATTTTATTGTATATTTTCTATTTTAAAAAGAAACACAGAGTGAGGACATTCAAGCAAAAATATATTTCTATTCCTAAAACACTCAGTTATACATGTTTGATTCGATCTCCCGTGCACCTCTGTGCATCAATACAAACACAGTCTTTTACTAAACATTCCATTTATTATAATTTGATAGTTGATCATCATTGACTACTCACATGAAACACTGCGATATTTGAAGTTGAAACTGATACTTGATAACATGCAAGCTTCGTTCTCTCAGCTATTGAAGTTGCAAGGCATGATCCTCTTTAAGTTACCTTTTTCGTATGCACATATTGTTACTGTGCAGCTTGGACATGGAATAATTTGCATAAAGAACTAAACCTACAGTATCACTCAGCCATTGATTTGAATGGGTGAGCATGTCCAAACTTTTGATTGGTACCATATGTGGTACAGTCATTGGTTTGTGGAAGCTGCCATGTTCCCACACCATATTTGAATAGAGTGGCCGGGAAGGACATTTCCCTTCTCTTCACGTTCATGTGGCTAAATCGGCCATTAATCCTTCATGACTTGGTGGTGTGTTCTCTGCTGTATCGTACCACTTTCTGTTTCATCACACAGTGGTGTGTTTTGTGTAGCTTAATCTGTGTAGCTTGATTAATTATAAATGTCTAGATAACAACCTATTTCAAACTTATCCAAAGCCCTCTCTGTTGAACCTGTAAATTATATTCACTTAATGTGTTTTTAAGGATTCGCTAGCTTGGTGTAGCTTTTAGTTTAGCTTTCAGCATGGCTTCTTCTCCTGTCCCTCCCGCAATTTTCCTGCTAGGTGTCAGATGTTTATTTACTCCTCGGGCTCCTTTAGCAGTAGCTAGCCTTGGAGGCCAGGCTCAGTGAATTGGAGACATGGCTGTGCATTCTGCAAAATCCTGTAGCTAGGATTTTTGAGCTACAGGATGGCTAAGCTGCCTTCCAGACCAAGGTAGCTTAGACACCCTTAGCACTCCTCCAGCAGATCCCGAGCAGCCATAGAATCAGTCTGGCTGGGGGACAGTAAGGATGAAGTGTAGTTCTAAATAGAAGCCCCCGGTACACCACCCGGTTCCACCCAGTTCACATTTCCAATCATTTTTCCCCAATCTGCGACACCGCCACCGAGGAACAAACTGGTTATTGGTGACTCTGTTTTGAGAAATGTGAAGCTAGCGACACCAGTAGCCATAGTTGATTGTCCTGCAGCTGCCAGAGCAGGCAACATAGAAGAAAATCTAAAACTGCTGGCTAAGGATAAACGCAGATTTGGTAAAATAATAATTCATATCGGCAGTAGCACAGGTCGAGGAGGAGGAGTAGCAGCAATCTTCCATTCCAGGTTATTAATTAACAAAAGAATAAGCATTTTAATTGATTTGAAAACCAGAGTCTTATTTTTATCTTATGTGTGCTTGTTTCAGATAAAATAATTAAAGTGGGTGATTGCATCTGACATATGGCATAGAAACTGAACATTTAACAGTATTCCCTGAAAACCCTCTTCTGTTTGATTATTTCTTAATGTTTAAATTTACAATAATGGATTAAACAGCTGTGGAGAATAAATATCATGGCAACAGTGTTGTAATTAAGTGTAATGACATAATTCCTCCACTATTATGTTCTTCAGTGTCATGTGCCAACAACACCTAACACCTAAACTCTACTCCCAGTGAGATAGATTATCTCATCAACAGTTTTAAATTCTCACTATGTACAACTTTGGATACTGTGGCTCCTGTGAAAAGGAAAGCCTCAAATCAGAAGTGCCTTAGTCCGTGGTATAATTCACAAAAGTGCAGCTTAGAGCAGATAACCCGTAAGCCGGAGAGGAAATTTAGTAGATTTTCATTTAACCTGGAAAAAGTTTGTTGCGCTATAAAAAAAATCCCTCCAGAAAGCTAGGACATCTTACTATTCATCGTTAATTGAAAATAAAAACAACCCCAGGTTTCTTTTCAGCACTGTAGCCAGGCTGACAGACAGTCAGAGCTCTGTAGAGCCGAGTATTCCTTTCACTGTAACTAGTAATGACTTTATGAATTTCTTCACAAATAAAATTTTAACCATTAATGAAAAAATCATTCACAAGCTGTTTTTAATACAACTGATATTTATTTAGACTCTTTATGTCCGACTAAGATTTCCAAGTTAACTTCAATAGTTACTTCCTCCAAGCCATCAATTTGTCCATTAGTAAGTCATTATTATCAGGATGTCCTAGAAGCTCAGCTGATCCAAAATGCTGCAGCTAGCGTACAGACAGGGACTAGAAAGAGAGAGCAGATTTCTCCCATATTGGCTCCCTGTTAAACCAGAAATGAAATCCTTCTTTTCACATACAAGGTCTTCAATAATCAGGCCACATCATATCTTAAAGACCTCATAGTACCGTGTCACCCCAGTAGAGCACTGTTAGAAGTATTATGGTTTGTTTTCCTATGAGTTATCATATCTAATGTTTTCATAGATTGTTTCTATATATTACTGTGGTTTCGTTCATTCTGATGGGGGTGTGTTTGTGAAACTTAAAGAGCTATCGAAGGAACTATAGTCCTGTTCACATCCCCCACAGAAACACACACACACACACACACACACACACACACACACACACACACACACACACACACACACACACACACAGAAACTCCTACAACAAAGAACACCTCTTCACACCTCACACACATATGTAGATGAAAGGGTATACTGGAAAAGTACTGCTGCCTGTAACTGGGCGGAAGTACCAGTCATGTGACTTTCATTGTATGCATGTGTGAATAAAAGCTGCGAGAGGCAGCGGCTCGGCGAAGATCCTCCTGTGTGTTCTGCGGGATACAGAGGACGGCTTCCCTTGCAAGTAAAATAAGAGTTGT
>VUQJ01000458.1:0-15399 GCA_015108635.1 Andinoacara biseriatus
TGGTTATTGCAGCTCCACAGACCCTCTGTTACACCTCTGAGTCTTAGAGCAACTGGTTTTGGTCTCTTTAAATGTGAATGAGACATTTCAGGCCCCGCCCCCCTCCAGGTCACAGAGCGTTCCACTCCACCCCGTTCGGCCATTTTTGTAGTTTGATAGCAGTGATAGGATTAGCTTCCGGCAGGGGAACAAGGAGGACTTTCCCCACTGATGTGAGAACATTTAAATGTAACCAGGCACTTCGAAGAGGCTCTGATGCCGGTGGGCGATGTCAGGAATTGTGTGGGTTAATGCACCCAACAACCCAACATTTGGACTCGTCTATGTGCAACTTTGGTGTAACCGAACTGGACTACAAAATCACTGAGAGGACAAAATGGAGGATTTATGAGATCAGTCAGCTGGAAGACCAGGAGCTTGTTTAGCAGTTCCACAGCAAATACTGTGATGTAACAGATAAAAAACAGTGAGCACAGAAAACTGAACAGACTGAAAATTATGACCCAAAAAGAATATAAAGATATCTACGCAGCACCGGGAGAGAAAACATTTACATTTCTGCACTGATACACACTCAAAGTACACAACAAAATGTATTTAAGGGCTAAAAAAGTGGATTTTGCAGGATACGTGTCCTTTAACACACTCAGTACTGTAGTTTAACCACTCGATCAGTTGCTCTACTTTTTGGGTGTATAGTGCCATTATGCTAATACACAAAACTGAAATAATACATTTTAGCTATTGCCATTTATATTTAATAGAAACAATGACTTGTTAATTTGGTAATAACTACTGAGAACACCTGTGCACTAAGCAGTCATTACATTACATAAAGCAGCAGAAGCCTGATATTTATAATAATCTCACACAATACTGTACGAACCCGAAATTCTTATGTCCTGCCCACACTGTAATTACTGCAGGTCTCCACACAAAAACTACAAAGCAGCCCTGATTGCGTTCACAAACCTGTCCTGCTACGTTTAAAATCAGCACTCATGTCTCAACAAATGTTCCGTCAGCCGCTCCGCACTCATCCGCGATGACTCAGCCTATACACAGATCCCACATTAATCTCCCGCGCAATAACAAACACACAAAACGTCACACTCTGTGGCTCTAATGGGGAAGTACATATATCTCTTTTTTTTCCCCCCAGAGATCAAAACAGACAATAGCTCTTTGATGGAGGAAGTTAAATGAGGCAGCAAATAATGTTTGGGCCTCTGATGGTATCAAACCCTCGTGCAGCCTTGATTATACATACAGCAACGTACTGAATGTGTGAGGTGCCTCCACAAAGCAAAAAATCACTTGTAGTTCTTGATTAATCATTAACCCTGTAAAGCCTGAACCAAATTTTTTTAACTGGCGTGTTTATTGAACCTTCTGACAAATAAAAATGAATAAATACACGTCAGTTTGCTCACAGTAGCGCTGCTTGTATACGTCGGGTTTTTGAGGAGGAATCACACTGATGAGAGGTCTCAGAAACTCATGTGATACATGATACACCGTGCAAAGTGTTCTTAAGAGACTGTGGAGGCAGAAGTCATTCCTTTAATCAGAAGGCTGCAAAGGTTTGCTGATAGAAAGAACCGGACACAAAGGCTCAAATATATATTCTGTGTTATTCATCAGAATCCAGGCAATCAAAGACACACTTGAGAGGGCAGTGTATACCTTAATCTATTAATCAGAAAATCTCTGTTTATGCCACGCACTTCAAATATTTCCAAGCTCAAAGGAATATTTACCCAAAACAAAAGACATCTGATTATTTTTGCTGTTTCATTTGATTTTAATGATTCAAATGAACTATTGTGCATGAAAATGAACGTTTTGGAAAGATTTCCAGGGACTTCCAAAGTTTCATCTATAGATAAAAGAAAAAAAAAAAAAGGGCCAAATCAGCTCAAATTCAAGTGTTGCCTGATCAGTACAGTACACAGCCCTCTGTGTACGAGTATGTTCTGCAAACATGCACATTTTTACATTTAATGAGCCATCATTTACAAAACAGACGACGAACAGCCTGAGACGTCTTAAAGAAAAATGGCTCCGTTTTTCACCCAGTGAGTCTGCTGTCATTACATTAAAATTTACATGCAGACCACCGCAGATCTAAAGTAGTTTTTGTAATGAAACAACAACTACATCGTACGTCAGTAAGTGACCAGGAAGGCAGTAATTAATGACTTGGCTGCATGTTTCACTCTGCAGAGCTGTGTTTGACTGTCCGGGGTTAAAGCATGTGGAGCACAAAACCTCGTAATAACTGTTTCGTTAATATAGCAGGAAAATTTCACAAGACAAAATATTCTTAAGTCATGGAAGTGTTTTGTAACATTTGCTGTATTACAGTTAGAAGGAGAATTATTGACAAAACCATTTAAGTCATTGATCCTTAAATTTAAGAGCCGCTGCTTTCCTCGATGTTTCACAGTTTGTGACGGTTTGTTGGGTAAAATGAAATAATTTAACAAGTCACTGTGGTCTCCAATGCATTATTATATAATAGTCCAATTGTTAAGCAAAGGAAATAATTAAATCAAACTTTACATTAGACTCTGAAAATGTCTTTAGCACTACGGAGCACTTAAGGCCAGCAGTGTGGTCCACGTAAGAGCTTTACAGCAAACTAAGCCATTAGGATCCACTCTGTGTTGTGAGCAGTCTGTGAGATGAATGAAGGGTATAATTCACGCTTCCCGGGAGACGGTGTGGACGGATGACTATCAGGGTGGGATTTTCTTGACTGGCGCTGACTCCAGAGACCACCGTGTGTGGGCCAGGGGTCAGATTGAATCAGTGTGAGGTCAGTGCTGACGCAGGCGGTCGGACAGGTCCTGAGAGTAATTAGGACAGGGAGAACCGCCT
The DNA here is from genome assembly GCA_015108635.1 of Andinoacara biseriatus. Classification (NCBI taxonomy): domain Eukaryota; kingdom Metazoa; phylum Chordata; class Actinopteri; order Cichliformes; family Cichlidae; genus Andinoacara; species Andinoacara biseriatus. The sequence goes on from VUQJ01000458.1 coordinate 2,884, forward strand.
TTCATGGGCAGCCTTCGACCAGTGCTCCTTACTACACCAGCAGGCGACTTTTTTAAAATACAGCCATGCATATTTAGTTAGTTTCTGTCATCCATAAAATGAAGGAAGATGATAAATACCAACGACTCCATGACTGCCTGTAAGATGCTGATCTTTCAGGTGCTGGAAAGCATCTTACCCTGGAACATTTCAGGATGCCCAATAAACTCCATCTCCAACCGCAGCTGTGCCCGCTTTGAGCAGATCTTACAGACACATCCAGCGTTTTGAATTTTGAAACAGCAGCCCTAATACTTTGAGCACCTTAATGTAAGTAACTGTACTTACAGTGTAAGCTAGGTGACCACCTTGGTGTGCAGGCCGAGAACTCTGCTTAAACCCCCAAAGCCTTCACATTATTATTATTACTGTGAATCTGAACATGTGCCTTTTGCAGATAGCATTTGTGTAAATAGCCATGCTAGCTTCCTGCATGTGTTTGCATGATTATTCAGCATAGAAAAAGTTAGCATTCAAACACAAGCATGACCGTGCTAACCAATATTGCAACTTCCATCAACGCGTCATTGTTGTGAGCATGTTACCATGCTAGCTGATGTTAGCAGCCAACTCTAAGCACCCCAGTGCCCAGATCTCAGAGACCTGCATAGCCTGTCAGTTTAATCCACACAGTATCAAACAGAAAGAAATGCAGGCAGAAACTGAGTTGCCATATTAGAAGGAGTCAGACTGTATAATTTATCTGCGCTTTCAACAAAAAGCAGCGACCTTGTTAGGCATATAAGCACTTTGTGGAGAGTAATAAGATTTCACTGTTATTCAGATGTATTCATACTGGATTGTGCTACTGCATTTAAGGCCGGTCCTTTTAAGGTGTAACTGTATTTTGCAAACTGCTAAAGCATCAAGTATTAAGGTCAAGTAGTAAAGTCGTCTGATCGCAGCCTGATGGAGCAGATAACAATCTGCAGTCCATGTCGAACAGGCTGATCGAGGCAGCACCTCGGTGTTAAACATTCTGCTGAGTCTTTATGGGATGCACTGATATGCTTAAAGGGGCTCATCCAAAAGTTCTCCACCTCAGCAATACCAAATGTGCAGGGCTGCCTTCAGACGCCCCAGCAAAGGCGTTTGTGAAATTCATCAGAGCTGTTCTGATGTGTGCTTCACCTGTGTGGGCTGACCAGAGGCTGGAAAGTACGCAGGTTTTACTGCAGTAATGTTTTAATTATGTGGACGTGAGGGAGTTTCATATTACTCTAATGCTGATTATTTATGACTCCACACATGAAAGCCGATGCTAGCTTTTACTCTCTGCACTGAAGTCACTCCAACTTTGAGAAAAAAAGAATGAAAACATAATAGGACCAGTTCAAAGATATATCTTATACTTCTCAGTCATCAAAGTGCAGTTACGTCAGCTTCAAAATAATTCAGTCTCAACACGAACGACGACATCAGCGAGCAGACGACCGTTCTGGGTTTTACTGCACGGACAGACATTTGCTCACATTGACAGTATTTTACTTTTCCTTCCAAAGTGAAGAATTTTCTGATACCTACCAACTGTCAGAGCAAAATCCATCATTTTAATAACCACAGAAACACGGCAGCGTCCCTGAGACTGGCGGGCAATTTCTGTCTTGCTCAAGGACCCTTCAGCAGGGCAGATGCTTGCTGTCACAGTGACAAAATGTTGATTGTGTGTGACTCGGGGGGGTCTTTGTGCCTGTGTGCTCAGATTTCATGACGTACAGACGTCTCATGACGTCTCGATTAAAGGCAGATTTGATATCGAACATCTAGCACAGAAAACGTTACCAATTCCACAAAAAAACGATATATTTGTTTCTGCAAACACGGAGTCATATAACTATTAATAATTCAGTCCTGTCTCATGATACAGGCAGTATCATCTCTGGGGAGAACATTTGGATTCACTAAGCACAGGTTTAGCTAAAAATAGCATCCCTCGGTCGTATTAATGTAATATTTAATGTCGTTCCAGCAGCATGTCCCTTTTTTCAGTCAATTACTAGTAATTCAAATAAAAGTGTAATATTTCAACTTACAAACTTTATACAGGTCTTACAGATCATTTTATAAAACCTGTTGAATGCCGTAATGGCTGGATATCAGAGTTCGTGCGCGATATGAGAGGTATGAGTGAAAGCTGCTTCACGGGTTCCAGCAGTGTTCCGGGAAAAGCTGAATACTTTGAATATTTCAGCATAAATCCTTTCATGTAATGAAATTCAACAACGCCACGAATCTGGAGACCAGAGGCTCCACTGAACTTCAACCATTCACAATAAAAAAAAAAACGAGTTATGACCAAGTTAACCCAAAAAAGGTCACAGCAGCCCTCGTGAGCGCCGTGTAAGTGCATTAATGAACAATTTGAAAATCTTGTAACTGAAATGTCTTCACCTTGAATTCTGAGTACTTTTATTACCGCGTTTTAAATCATGTTTTAAAAGAATTTATGTATTATTGTTGTTGCCCTTTGATCCCTAAAAGAACAACAAGCTCCCAAGTTTACACCCACCTCTCATCAGCCATCTTGGAACTCCTTTATCCTGTTAATTTTACTGTTAATTTGTTTCCCAGACCTAACAGTTTGTTTGGTCTGGGTTCTTTTCCCTCTCCCTCCCTTCCTCTGTCCTCTTTCTCTAATCCACTCTTTCCCCAGGTGGAGTTTGGGCCGGCTCCACCTTGGACGCCACCAGTTTCCATCAGCTCATCTCCTCTCTGTACATGATGACCAGCTCAATCTTACACTGTCTGCCAGATCATTGTCACATTAGTGGTGGCCATCAGGCTCTCTGAGTGCTGAACTTCCAACTGTGATTGTTTCTGGTTGGCTGAAGGATAAACTTACCTGCAATCCTGAGCCAGTCTGTCTCTGTGAACGTACATGCTTTCACTTACCTTCTACTCACCTGCCTGCCCTCTCTCCACCACACCTATTCCCTGGAAAACATCTACCGGCTCCTTCATCTGTCCTGATAAAGCGATAGAACTCCAGCCTGCTTTCTTTGCTCTGTTCCTGCTCCTTAAAAACACTCCAGCGAAGGAACTTCTACCTGCTCCGAGCTCGCCCACTCGCTCCTTTTTGTGCCTGCAAAATAACTCTTTAAGAACTGATTTCTGTGGCCTGAGACCTGCTTTAGAGTCAAGAACATCAGCGCTTTGACACATTACACCTATTATGAGGCTGACATATCTGCTCAGCATATCACATAACATTTTTAGGAGTTATATGTTATGGCTGCAGGATATTAATTTCTGACCAATTAATTGCGTTTCATGGCAAAGCTTGTCTTTCTTTTCATTACTTGAGTTTTACAGGACGGATGGGACTGAATCTCCAAGATGATGTGCTGCCATCAGTTGCTGACTGGCTGTGTTAAAAACCATTCAGAGCTGTGAATGGGAGCAGTTAATATTACCTACATACCCACCTACAGGGAGTAGTAGTACTGCAGTACTAACAGTTTGCCTTGAAAATGTGAAAAGACTACTTTTGCGCTATGGATTCAATATTAGACACAAACCACATCTTTTCATTCCATCACTTCAGCCCAGAGTCAGTCAACTGCTGAACACGGCACCTAAATTCATTAGACATTGGCTCATAAAGAGAGTAATTATTTGAAGTCCTGTGCCTCCATCCGGCTGGTGCAGGAGTCAATTAGGGTGAACAACTGAATGTTAACTGGCTCATTAGATGGTGTGAAACAAAGCAAATGCCACATTTCCATAGGAATACTGCTAGCTTGCTTACTGAAGAGTTGGCAGAAAGAGCTTTTTAACAACCATACAGAAAATGTAATAACTAATCATCACTGCATCAGATCAGCTGGTACTGTAGCCAAATGAGCTTTTCTCTCTTTTCCTGAGTTGAAATGGGGCAAACTGGACACACTGCAGGTGACGACCCAAAAACAAAACTTTTATGAAGAGATAACCTGTTTATGCGATTTAGTTTCATAACTGCAGGTGTATAACTTCGAAAGCTTTTATTCAAAAAGTCCACAAATATCGCTCCTTTCCTATCAATCACTGAAGTCTTATTTAGTTGTTGAGTTTTTGGTTTTTGTTTTAATGCTTTTAAAGCTGCTGGGAATGCTCTGATAAACTGTCCAAACATCAGTAGCTGAAATCGCCGTCAGCCTGTCTGCACTAAGATCTGTATCAGTGGCAGCGGTCGATGGTTATCTCTTGTGTCACATTCATTTAGTTGTGTCTAAAATGTTAAATGATAGAGTGATGAAAAGCTGGCATCATTTATCATAAAGCACACACACTCAGACACCCACAGACACAGTGGCTTTAGGCTGAAAGGTTGTAAATAGCAGTACCTGTACTCCCACAGCCACGGGGGGGGCCACAGGCCAGTCTATTTCTACTGCTGGACCCAAGCCTGGATGCATGGGGAGGGTTGTGTCAGGAAAGTCAAACATGCAAATCATAAAGTATGAGATTTCCATACTGGATGAGGGGGCAGGGTTAACAACGAGCACCTCGGGCGCTGTTGGCCGATAGGGTGCTGGTAGAACCTGGGCTACCAGGGGAAGGTGTGCGAGGAGGCAATGAGAGAGAGAAAAAGGCAGGAGCATGGAGGTGAGAGCAGGAACTTTAAATGTAGGGACTATAATTAGTAAATGGAGAGAGCTGGCTGATATGGATAGAAGGAGGGTAGACATATGGTGTGTGCAGGAGATCAGGTGGAAGGGAAGCAAGACCAGGATTCAAGCGGTTCTTTGGTGGTGTAGATGGGAAGAGAATCGCAGCAGGAGAGGATTGTGTTGTGGAGGTGAAGACAGTTTCAGAAGGAGTTTGAAGCTGGAAATCAAAAGGAGATGTTGAATGTTGTTAATGCATATGTTTATGCTGCTTTCAAACATGCTGTTGTGCACCCCATATTAAAAAGAAAAACCTTGATCCAAAGGTTTTCTCTAACCACAGGATGATTTCTAAACTACCATTTATGTCCAAAATTTTGGAAAAGGCTTTTGGAAAAGAGATTCATTGTGGTTTTAGGGCCTTGCTCAGTGGCCCACAGTGATGCCAGCCTGGGGATTTGACCCAGGATCCTCTCAGTGATGAACCTAACTCTTCTCCTCTAGGCCACCACTCCCCACAGATTCGACTGCTGCCTTTGACACAGTTGATTAAAATATTCTTTTTGCAGGGCCTGAGAATGTTGTTGGTCTTATCGGCACAGTCTTGTCATCATTGAAGTCATATTTGTCGGAGAGGTCTTTTTCCTGGGGGGATACTCCTCTTCCTCAGCCCCTGTTTGTTGTGGTGTACCTCAGGGGTCCGTTTTGGGTCCTATTTTGTTTTCATTATATATGCTGCCTTTGGAATTGAGTTTTAGGAAGTACAATATTCCCTTTCATTGTTATGCTGATGACAACCAAATTTATTTCCTTAATAAATTGGATGCTTCTGTCCCGCTGCAGCCACTGTTTAGCTGTCTACACAATGTCAAAGGCTGGTTGATACAGAATTTTTGTACTTCAAATGAAAATAAGACTGAAACTATTGTGTTTGGAAGTTGAATCCCTTTGGATACGCTAACTAACACTTCCAGTCGGATCAGGAAGGCACACCAGCGCCTCTGCTTCAGCTGACAGTGAACTTCTTTAGAGTGACAGGATGTCTGAGGAATGGAGAAGTGTACTGGTACCAGTTTTCAAGAACAAGGATGATGTTGATGAGGGATAAAGCTGCTGAGCCATACCACAAAAGTATGGCAAAGAGCTGTTGAAGCTAGGCTAAGACGAGAGGTAATGATCAGTGTGGCTTCATGCTAGGAAAGAACGCTGCAGATGTAGTGTTTGCTCTGAGAGTGTTGACGGAGAAGTAATGAGAAGTTTAGTCAAACCTGCAGAATATAAATAGAATGCACGACAGCCCCTGCGACGTCGCCCAAAGACGACTGCCATATTGGATCGCTCCCATGGCAGTGTGAAAACCTGCACTTATTTATGAAGCTATTTTTCCTGCCAGGATGCAATTTATTCAAGCTGAAAGCTGCTCGTTTGTTTGGACAGCTCTTATTAAAGCCTCGGTTTTAATCAAGTGAAACTTGAGTATAAAGTTATAAATTACTTAATGCGCAGAGTGATCAGTCTCTGCATGATCTGCACACATGCCCCAAAATTAGGACGCTTTTATGACCTGGTTTATCATTACAGTTCTAATATCTGTACTAGCATTTTCATGATTTTGCAACTGTAAGAGGAGTAATATAGAAAAATAAGAATATGTAATAATAATAATATAGTAAATAATATAATGTATAAATACAGTATGGGTAAATATAATGTCTTATGGCCTAATATAATAAAAGCTTAATGTGCTCTCTTGTTGAGTCCCTGGTGGGAACGCTGGAAGAATTTGAAGTATGCACGGCTGATTGATGATCAGATGATGGTGAGTTATGAGTTACCAAATCTGTTTGGTTTCTATTCTGTGGTGCAACATGGGTTACAAATATCACAATAATACAATGGGACAATAAATACTATTAAACAGGAAGTTATACTGGAAATAATTCATGTTATAAATAATTCATAAAAGTGGTTTAAAACTTTTACCTACAAATTCGGAGCAAAGAAAAGTGCTTTCTGGGAATGCTCTTTTAACTTGCTGGTTGAGTTCATGTGAATAACCAAATGCAGATACAGACACTGTTTTGTTTTAATGTTCTTTTATTGCCTTGAGCCAAAGTGGAGCTTGTTGGTGTTCTAAGTTAAAGGTTCAATACACCAAAAGGTAATTCGTGTGAGGAAAGGAAGTCTATTCCGGATGCTTAGTAGGGAGCATAATTCAAATTAGCTCATGTTACTGAACTGAGTTTCCAGTCTGGAAAGAAATAGATTCTGGAAACTGAAAAGGCAGCTTTAAATTAAATCTAAACTAAAAACTGAAAATGTAAAGAAATAATGTAGCTGTGGAATTTGAAACAATGTTGCGTTAACTGAAAGCTTGATTGTATCTTATATTCACTTGAACTACTAGAGGGTTGTGTCCAACCAGAGTTCATATCTGATTATCTAGCTGTTCAACACCAAAAGCCAGGGATGATAGTTGAAATAACAATGATATAAGTAAGAGGCAACATCTAACAAGCTGGTACCAGAAAGGTGGCTTTAAATAGCAGGTGTGATCAGCTTCCATGACTGTGCCTAGATAAAGCAAGAAAATATAGCCAGTTTAAATTTGGCCTCAGTCCCATTTAAGGTTATCTCATGAATGGCTCCGGCCACTTTAGCTGAATTTGGATCCTTCTCTGGAATTCTAGCTCAACTGCACCAAAACCACCTTGAGGTTCATTTTCTTGTGAAAGGGGGGGCTGTAAATAAAATAACACACAGAGTCCAAACCCAGTTAAAAGCCATCCAGTCAGGAGCCACACATTTTTAAGCATTCTCGGGGTTTTGCGCCATGAATTATTTCCCACAAAGTCAGACTGTCAACCGCCAAGTTCTACTTTAGCGTCCTGAGGGGTATGAGGGAAAAATGCAAACTACTGGAGCCGTGGCCTCTGCTACGACACCACTGACCACTGAATCACAGCAAATTAAAAACAGACAATCGGGAGGCTGCATGAAGTGAAACATCGAGGTCGAGTTTTACACATTATTGTGTAGCCAAACAGATTGTGGACTTTCAATAAGGAGATGAAAAATGACACATAATTCTGAATTAAAATGGAAAAATAGCCCTATATTGATCTGAACAGTAATCATAAAGTACTGGGTGAAAGTCTTGAATCACCCCTCATTTTTTTATATTTTGCTTCCAAGGAACCAAATAATCTTGTAATTTTTGAATAATTGTTTTCCTGAAAGTCTTTCAGACTTCTCCTTTGGACATTGGCTGCTTTTTCACTCAATTTTTACCTGTTTTCACAGGAGTAATTTTTTTTGGAAAATCTGTGAATCATTCAAGCATAAAATTGTATTGTTGCACCAACGAGATGATTCCCAAAGTGCTATGAGCCAAAAACTGGGCTTATCTCGACAGGGTGTACAGTGTGTCCTTTGAGGAAAATGGACAAGTGGAGAACAAAATAAGATGTGACAGGCCTAAAAAAAACTATCTGTTGGAAATGAACAGTGAAAGTCCTGAGAGACACGGCTGGCTCTGCAGTTACTGTTTGCTGAAGCTTCATCAGAAATGGTCTGAATGGAAGGCTGGCAAGAAGCCATTTCAAAGAAGGGGAAACTGGGAGAAAAGGCTGAAGGATGCCAAATTACACAAGAATGGCTCTGAAAAATCGGTGCCCACTGATCTTAATTTGATGACTCCAAATTAGAAACTTAGGTTTGAATTGTGGTCAGTATGAATGAAGATCAGGTGCGACAGTGAAGCTCTGCCAAGGTTCAAGGCCGCGGTTCATTCAGTGGTGTCGGGGGTCTTGTCCAAATTGACGGAATTACAAACATAGAAGAGTACCACCAGATTTTGACCCACCATGCAAATTCCACCTGTCATATTTTACCAACAGGTGAACCCAAAGGAGCAGAATCGAAACAACTGAGCGAGAGTCCAAACGTTTGTTCATAGAGACGAAAACGACGAGGAATACTGTTGCAGAGCTGTTTCATGGGAAGCAAGCAAAGGTGATCGGTGGGGAAAAGGAAAACCAACCTGGCAGGGCTGGGAAACTATTACTGTAACGTGTAATACCGGAGAGCGGAGCTTACTTGTCACACTTTTCCAAAGTGAATGGGGAAAGGCGCTGCAGGCAAAGAGGCCGAGGCTCCATCCAGCGAGCCGCCTCCTCCTGGAGAGTGGAAAAGAGAAAACAAACCCCAGCTTTCCCAGATCCCAACAACGTGGAAGGTGTCTGATTAGCACCAGCTTCAGTTTGCCAAATGATAATTATTCCAAACACAATGCCAATGCAGGATAGAAAAACACACAGTGGAACACTATCAGTCATGGATTGGCCTCCCCAGAGCCCAGACCTCAACTTTACTGAATCAGTGTGAGACAGAATGGAACAAAAGGCTGAAACATCCAAAGAAAAGCTTTGAATCTCCTTCAAGATGCCTGGAAAACTATTCCTAAAGACTTCTTAATGAAACTACGAGAAGGCTTGTCTAAGAGTTCAGGTTGCGTTTTGAAGCTCATTGGAGTTGTATATATTTTTCTCTATATACTTTATTTCCATGTACGTTTGCACATTTTAAGAAATCGCTGCACCTGTTTCCAGTTTTCCTAGCAAAATATTATTTAAAAATGAGGGGTGGTTCGAGATTTTTGCACAGTCCTGTATATATTATATAGTTAAACCTAGAGCCCGGCCAATTTTTGGCGAGCCGATATTTGCCGATCTATTGGTATTGGTAAATGAAAATGTAACAAGTAGAAACACCCTTCAAACATGCTACTTATGTTATATAGTTTGTCCACCAGAGGGCACTCTGCAGCTTCCCTGTTGGCAGCACGCGCTTGGAATGCCACAAACCAGCTGATCTGAGCAGATTCGGGTAGATCATAACCAAGTAACACATAACAAATGTTTCAAATCTGTTTCATGTGCCTGAAAGAATATAACGAATATCGGCTGATACATCAGAATATCAGATTCTTACCAAATATCGTCTGGGCTCTAAATACAGTATTCATAATTTACGGTCTTAAGAGCCCATAAGTAGCACTGCTATATAAAGTTGTTTACAGCCTGTATTCTGGTGGGTTCTGGTCATTTTTTTCAGTGGTGTAGATTTTTATCTTCAGCAATAACAGATACAGCTGAGCAAATAATCCAACATCACACACAGTCTGACACACAGCCACAGGAGGGGATGGGTAATACGGAGCCTGACAGATGTAACAAGCATGCTTTTGGGGTGGCAATGAAACACAGAATAAGAAGCGTCACTCCAGACAACAGAGAAACCACATTTCCTTTAAGAGTGGAAAAGGAAGTGATACCCGGTATCTCAGCCAGAGGTGGCTGCAGCATTAAAGCCAGCAACACAACAGGACACATTCTAACAGAAGAAAAATAGCAACTTAGAAAAGAAGAACAGTAAAATATTACAATGAAAATAAATCATCTGCAAGTGAAACCCGAACATATACAGCTAGACTCTATCAAATGTAACTGCTTGTCTTTTCCTGGTAACAATTAAGAGAAGACTGGAGAGAATGTGAGGTGAGCAGAGGAGAAATGGTTTCAATTTTTCTTCTAATCCATCTCTGTAGATCACCATTACTCCACTGAAAGTGTTTCCCCATTGGCAAATGTGGCCGCGCTTCAGTAATAAATCATGAGCAAAAGCTTCGGCCCCCAGCTTAGCTCACATGATTCTCAACAACTGCGTTTCTCTCTCTCTCTCTCTGCCTGTGTTATCCTGGCACAGTTCAGCCAGCAGAAAAGCAGTGAAACAAACGCTCTTTTGATTTCATTAATAGAAGTGTTTTTAGTCCTGAGGTCATACAGAGTCAAACCAAATTAAAATAAAACGATATCAGTGATTCTTTTCCTAAACTGTGTACTGCATGGATAGAATAATGTTTTCACATAAAAAGTGGTATATTCAGTGAACAACAAATTTTATTAATCAACTATGGATACATTTCTTTGCCCACAGGCAAAATGTAAAGTGATGCATACGTTCAGCTGCAGGGACACGAGTCCCATCATCCTTTCTGAGCACAGCCCAACAATCGGATCTGTGCGCTTAAACTTCTGCAGCTGTGCCCTCTGTGCTGTTTGCAGCACCGGTCACCAAACAGTGAAATGTGTTAAGTGAGAGGACACACACACACACACACACACAAAATGTAAATTGGGTTTGAGCTTGCTGCAAAAACACCCTGAAAGCTTCACACAGCTGGAAAAGAAGAGAGCATGAAAGGGGGAAAAGAAGGGAGTGGGAGTGGAGGTGGGTGTGAACAACAGCTACTGTAAGAGTTTTGAAGAGACAGCAAACGGTCCACGGGGTGAAATGGAGAGTGCGGTACTCGTTACAGTCAGCAATTACAAACATAAAAGCTCTTATAAGGGCAGGCTGCCTGTAATTCTCTACTTTACTTAATTTTGTTCCTTTGTTGATTTGTTTATACGCTGTGATTGGAGGGTGATGCTTATGAATAGTTTTCAAGATGCACACAGTTAAAAGCTTTTTTTTATGCTGCTGCTGCTGCTGCTGGTTGTTGGGGAGGTTCCCACCAGTAGTTCTCTTTGCTTTTATTTGTGTTTATAGCTTGGACAAGTTTAACGCTGCCAATAATGCCTGTGAAGTTGTGAGTCTTCCTTTGCACTAGCAGATGGAGAGCCAATGAGCATCAGAGCATGACAATATAATGAGTCTACTAATCACAGCATTCAGCCAAGCGCACAATAAAGCCATTGTAAACAGTTACAATCATGGCTGAAGAAAAGAAACGAAAGCTTTCATGTGGACAGGAAGCTACTGCATGGAAACACTTGATGATTTTAACACAGGCTCAAGTAACGCTAACTGATGGTGGGAGTGCAGTGTTGCAGCAGTGTGTTACAGTGCAGGATACTGTGCTTGTAATTACAATTGGATAATTCCATGTGAGCTCACCTGACCCGCTCTAATTTGCATGTATTATAATGGCACCCAGCACACATCTTTGCCACAGAAACCTTTGCTGAGGGGCCGTGAGGGTGCATAAATTGAATTAAAGAATCTTGCTGAAACAATGTTACTCTAAAAATGTGAAGGACTCGAGTATTTTTCTACCAGGTAGAATTTTAAAATGCAAGAAAAATAAAAAGCTGTATGTTCATCCCATGAAATACTTTGTGAATAACTCAACTTTACAAAGTCCCTTCTCTAAGTACTTTATGGTTTTAAGAAAAGTTATAAAATGTTTTTACAAGATAAATTACTTTTTCTTCTGTTTTACATGAGCAACATTTATTTGGGGGGAAAACAGGAGATGAGTCATTTCAAGTCATTTTAAGTACTGTTTTTTTTTTCCCAACTTTTAATCTAAGATTTTTTTCCAGCTGTCACAAATATTTAGACTGTTATGAACAATTCTGAAGGTAAATATGTTGCAAAATATGAGCACTTGTAGAATAAAATGTGTAGGGAAAAATTGGACTGCAGTGGTTACAGCTAAATGAAAAACTGCCTCATGCTGCTAAACATCCCAAAGCTTTTCTGAGATGCTGGAACAGTTTGGAGAGCTCTCTCTGAGGAACACAGCACTTCTTCCAGGTAAAGTCGTTTTCAGTACCAGCAGAGGAAGTGGAGGTGAAGGGTGCTGTGCATCGTGGAACTCCAAAAAACAGCTACGACCTCTCTGCACTTCTGCTGCTGGTGGTTTCAGTTTTCCAGCCTGCTGTAGGCATCACTTTTTGTTGGCACCAATAATGTATAATTCAGTAAATCTTTGATTATGCACAACCTTGATGGAACGGGTTCAGCAGGAAATTCCTTTTGAAAGAGTGAAATAAAACTGTTATGAGATAAAGATTTTTTAAAATCTAAATCTAAAATGCTC